>CM044109.1:2199025-2307002 GCA_024174645.1 Lemna minuta
CCGATTTCCGAGCCATCTGGGAACAAGCAGCGCTGCCAGCGGTCAGACAGCAGGGTGTTACAATGAAAAACGCTCAATCACCCACTCCACCGCCAGATTATATAAGGGAATCCGGGTACCTCTTCTTCCGCGATCGCCTCTGCATTCCGGCTGGCTCCACTCGAGACTTCCTCATTTGGGAGCTACATGGAGGAGGACTCGCCGGCCACTTCGGCATCACCAAAACCCTCCAAGCGTTCGAAGCTCGATATTATTGGCCTCATCTTCGTCGCGACGTCCGCAGGCTAGTCGGTCGCTGCTCCACCTGCACGATCAGAAAATTAACAAGACAAAACTCCGGTCAATATCTTCCGCTACCCGTACCCGAGTCCCCCTGGCAGGAGGTCAGTCTCGATTTCGTCCTGGGATTACCCCGGACCCGGCGACAACTGGACACAATCCTGGTCGTCGTCGATCGTTTCAGCAAGATGGCCCATTTCATCGCGTGCTCGCGAACCACGGATGCCGCCCACACTGCCCGGTAGTTCTTCAATGAGGTGGTCCGCCTCCACGGTATTCCTAGAAGTATCGTCTCCGACCGTGATGTCCGTTTCACCAGCCACTTCTGGAAAACTCTCTAGCGATTGATGGGAACGACACTCCAATTTTCGACTGCGTTTCACTCGCAAACGGATGGTCAGACGGAGGTTACTAACAAAACCTTAGGCAACTTGCTACGTTGCATCGTCCAGGAGAACTCCTCCTGGGATGAGCTCCTCCCTCGCGCCGAGTTCGCCTACAACGCATCCGAGCACCGCGCCACCGGGTTCTCACCGTTTCAAGTTACCACGGGTCGAACACCAAACCTCCCAGTCGACCTTATCGCCCTACCAAACACAGACACTCATTCTCGGGAAGCTATCACCTATGCCAACGATCTCACGGCCCTTCACCAACAAGTCCACGAGAGAATTACGGCTTACAACGCCAAGATCAAAATCTCAGTCGATGGCCATCGCCGCCCTCGAGAATTCCAGGAAGGCAGCATGGTTATGATTCGGCTACGGCCCGAGCGATACGCAGCCGAGAAGGCGCACAAACTCCACCCTCGTGCTGCCGGCCCCTTTCGTATCCGTCGAAAGATCAACCCCAACGCGTACGATATTGCCATCCCGTCCGATTGGGGAATTCCAACGACATTCAACATCTGTGACCTCGTTCCCTACCCAGGACCGCTTGCCATCCCCACAGAACCAGGTCTTCCGCCTAACTCGTCGGAGCCGAGTCTTTTCGAACTGGAGGAAAATGATGGACCCCACGTACCTGCAGAAGGAATAACGACTAACGACTCGAAGGCGACAACAGCAGGGACCAACGCTGAAGCAACCGCAGAAGGAGTAATTACCTGTGATCCGACGGCGACAACCGTAGGGGCAAAAGCGGACGAACAAGCCCCAGGAGGACGAGCTGAGCGTCCACGGCGCTCGGCAAAACCAACGACGCTCTCAACCGATTACGTTTACTTTTAGGTGCTACGGTAGCCTCCGAATGGCGTAGATAAATAGGGGGAGTCTTTTTGGGGAGAAGGACAGTTAGAATTTGTGTTATCAACAAGTTTCTTTTACGGTGAGTCTCGGTGATAATTCGATACGCTCGTTAGAAGAAGGTTATCGAGGAATTACGGGAGGTCCGTCCAGTTCGCCGTGAAGGCGTGAGAGAGATTGTCCCAGCCGTCGTAGCGGCCAAGTTCACTATCCTCCCCCCTGCTAACACTGTCTTTCATTACCCTCCCTCCTTCGTCTAATACCTGTGAATTACCTCTGGGGAGTTATCCCACAAGAAGTCGAGTTCGACTCACCACATCAATGAGTAATTTACAAAGTCTAAGATTACTTAAAAGGATATCATAATTTTCATTCTATAAAGAATTAAAATTTAAAACTCCTTTGAATTATTTAAGGGCAATCATAAACAGTGATAACTAGTGACTTCAAAATATAAACAATGACAACTGAAATTCAAGTAAGTTATTGAAGTCTATACAGTGGAAACTCATGTCCATATAGATGACTGTCCACATCGAGAATGAAAGGTTGAGAAGATAGCAAAGAAGGTTTGAAGTAAGGACAAAAAGGGAGAATGACTGAGTATATTACAGATGATCCTTTGATGACCAAAATTGAGGAAACAACAGAGGAACCTCATTTGCTTCGAATCATCGATGCCTCTACAAAACACACCAGTATATCCCAGTTACATGAATGTATAAGCCTTACTGAACGCAATGATCATCTCCTGGAACATCTCTGCCACAAGCGCTGGCTCGGATTGGCAGAAGAAGGAACTGATATCGTCCTTGATATCATTGATTTCCCAAAATCGAAGAGGAAGCTGAAACATCTCTTTTTCAGGTGGTGGAGCTGGTAAAGCTGGGAATCACGTAAACGGTCGAGCACGTTGTCAGTGGCAAGGTCCTCAAGGAAACTCTCCTCGTAGCATTCCTTGAGATCCACAATATCGTATCTGTCGGCGGCAGAAAACAGTACTTGTCGGTGTTTCCCAAGGTCCTGACCCTCAATGATGCCATAGAGGTAGTTGAGGAGAACGCTGCAAGGCTCTTGAGACATGTCCTCTATCTCGAGGATAGAAGATTCCTTTTCCCGAAGGTCATGCTGGAACATGCTCCGGAAGACGGGCGAGCTGGCAACCAAGACAGCCTTGTGGGCACGTAATTCGCCATCCCGTGTTTTTATGGTGAGGTCTGTGTGGATGTTCTCTTGGAGCATGTGGGAGAGGCGCACGTTGGAAGCCTTTTTCTTATGAGAATCTATCCAGTTGGCAGGTAACAAGATAGAAGGTGATTCGTCAACCTTCAAACAATGGCGGTAACACATAATGAGTGAATCGATAGTGAGATTTCTGATCTTTAAAAAGAACGCGCCACAAGGAGAGCTCTTAGAGTTTGAAATAGTTTATGTTGTCATATAGTGAGTTTCCGGTGGCTTTGTTGTGTGACTATCTGGTGACTATCTAGGAGTATCTGAAGATGAATGACCACAACGTAGCACGTTTCGTTTTGAAGAGGAGAAACTGAACAATAACCGGAGAAGAAAAATAGCTCAGAGAGGCTCATACTTTAGCTGAAGAAATCTTCAAATCCAAGAACTCCACATCGATGATCAAATTTCCAACGAGTTCTGGTTGGGTCGTCCAGGCGAATGACCCGCCTGTTTTGAATAGTGATTCTTGAACTGCAACAGGAAAAAATAGAAAACGGATGAGTGAGAGGGTCTGAACAGATCCATCCCCATTCTAGAAAAACAATGCTGACCTGCGCCCATCTAAGGAAAAGCCACAAGTTCTGGAATGCTATGAGCTTCCATAAACAAGTGATAGATACATTGACTTTACCCTGGGTTCCGAGAATTCAGGCATTTTCTTCTTCACGTTCGACTTATTATCTTCTCTTATACAGTATATTGGTGGTCAGGTGAAATAATGGCAAATTTTTTATAAGTATATTGAAAATTCCAGACAACCCATGATCGAGGCTTTATTTGGCCAATCTAAGGAAAAAAGACAGACAACTGAATCCAAATATTTCGAATTAGATTACAAAAATCTATAGATTTCTGAGTAGAACCGCCGATGATCACAACATGATATAAAACCTCTAATTCAATCAAAACATCCACTGATTTAAGTTAATGAAAACTGCCCGTCTACACCTAGAGCAAAAATTCAAATTAAATCTCGTAGGAGCAATTACCTGAAGAAACCCACTGCTTTCGGCCCGGCCCGGACTCGTAGATCTGAAACACGAATTTGGCCTCAGGCTGACACTCTTCTGAGCTGAGACAACTCCCCAGGTACAGCTTGACGTTGCTATACGGACAGAAGTAACTAGGAGTTGAGGGATCGTAACCATGCTCCACGAACAGAAACCTTCATCGGAGGATTCGACGCATGAGATTCATATGACGTCGATATTCTTTATCGATCAGATATGAGAGATTTGAGAAGAAGTTCACCAGTTCCACAAGCCGACTCTGAAGGAGTCCGAGCGGCAGGAGCTTTTCCGTTCTAAGCGCTTAATCTTCCACCGCGCAAGCCGCGATATAACCTTGACCTCGGAGTCGCTCATCTTCCTCAGGTTTCGGTTTACCTCTCTTACCGCCAACGAAGAGACCATTTCGCAGTATCTGCCGGTTTAAATAGAGCGCCGAAATCTCTGTTCCGGGGAATAATTTTTTTAGGCGCCCGCCGCTTCCTCGGACACGACCACGACTTGATTTTTTAAAAATCGGTTATTTACAAATATTTGAAATATAACAAATAAATAAATATTCTCCCGCACTCTCACTCTTCCCTCCTCCCTCTCTCGCGTGGACGCGCCGAGCCGTCCAGTTTGCTCTCTGGCCATCTGCACCAGCCTCCCTGCATTGGAATGAATTCAGCGTCCAGTTCCAATCTCCTAACCCTGGTTTTATCGTTCGGATAAGATATTCGGTGTTTTTTCATGGTATCCTCGACGAAAATTGTATTCTGAGTACTCGGCAAAAGCCTAAAATCTTTGAATTAGAGTTGAAGAACAAAGAATTGTGACTAGATTGAAATTGATAAAAAAATTTGAAATTAAATCAAGGTTTCTTCCATATTATAAATAAATTTAGGGGAAAACTCACCGTACATCGTGACCTTTTGAGAAGCGTCCAAATCCACTCCCACCTTTTGAATTGTCCAAATCCACTACCAGCAGGGCACATACGCTGACGTGGACGGCGAAGGAACTCATCCGATGCCACGTCAGCGAGGGCAATGGGGAAAAAAAAAGAATCAGACGTGAAATGGGAGAAGACGTGAATCAGTCCCCTTACTCTCTCTTTCTCTCTCTCTCTCTCTCTCTCTCTCTCTCTCTCTCTCTCTCTCTCTCTCGACAAGGACGACGGGAGAAGATTGCAACCTCCGGGAGAAGGTAGGTTTCTCTCTCTCTCTCTCTCTCTGAAGAACAAAGAATTGTGACTAGATTGAAATTGATAAAAAAATTTGAAATTAAATCAAGGTTTCTTCCATATTATAAATAAATTTAAGACGAAAGTACAAAATTTAAAAACATTGAATTATAATTTCATACTCATGAACGTCTTAGTGTCAACTATTTTACCCTATAGATTTTGAACTGGATCAAAAATCAAGAAAACTTGCAAAGGTTGTGCATCCTCGTATTGATGGGAGAAAATGAGAGTGCATCCCCTATGTTTTTATGAGATAGAAAACTCATGAGTGGAAGAAGATCTAGAAGAAGATCGAGGAGTTTTCCCTATCAAAATATGAGTAGATATGATGACCCATTAGAGTAGTGGACCACCATAACTAGGCAAGTAGGTGCACGATGATCATGGCCATGAGAATGCACGATATGTATTGGGAGAGAGGACAAATCAAAGGGATGAGCACTACCTCCGTATATAGAGAGAGATTACCCAAGTAAGAGGGAGGTAAGAGAGAGAGAAGATAGATGGTCATAGAGGGAGAAAGAAGGGGATAGAGACCATGGAAGATGGATGATAGAAGGGGAGAAAGAAGGCCATAGAGGGAGTTAAAAGAATAATGAATACGCCATGGGAACGTAGGCCCATTCAAACAAGCTAGAGAGATGGGGCCGAGGTGTCGAATATGCATAATTTGCGAAGGAAGCAAACCCAGCGATGATAATTAGCTACTTCACGAGCATGAAGTGTGGATTAGAGATAAGCCCCTTGAGTATCTTATTATGGATCGGGCATCATTATATATCAATATGTTTTTGTGGCTTAAGAAATGTCATACTACTTGCAGTGAAGAGATCACCTACTTGTCAAAATACATGTTAAAGGGGATAAAAACCTAGAAGCTACCTCAATTAAGAGACATCAAATGAAAATCATCTCATACGTGATTGATGGGTCATAATGCTATATTGGTTCTAAAAAAATTGATAAAATCAATCAATGCAATGGACTATATAAAATTAAGCATTTAAAACACTAAGATTCTAAGAACTAATGATTCTATTATACACTATAATTTGATATCCATGCTTACAAGGCATATTGAAAGAGTTCTCAAAGTTGTTTAAGTATGAACTCTCCGATAGTAGCAATGCAAGCAATGTATGATGGGATATCCTCTCTATTGCTATTCACCAAGAGAATGAGAAAAAAAGATAAAGCCTCATTAAGTTTGTACGGACACTCTTAAGTGCAGTTATTCTCCCATTATTTATAGATATTACGTATGTGAACTTTTCACAAAACCCTTATAATTATACTCATATCCAATAACATCGATATACACGAAGTATAACCCTTTAGGTATATATATCGTGCTAGTTAACAATTTTAAGAACCAATAATAGTCATTGGTCAACTTTATTAATTATCTATATATTGACATAGATTAATTAGTTAAGGATCAATTTAATATAATCGATAAGTCGAGTTACTTGCTCGTGAAGTGCTAAGATATACCATGTGCTCTAGGAGATAATTGAGTATGAAAAAGTAATATCTAGAACTTTTTCATTATCGGTTATTATATACATATAATCATTTGCGTAGACGAGATTCATAAATGACTCAGGACATGGTCAATCATCAGACCCTTATGATTATTGAAGATAATTGCAATACGTGAACGAAATCATTGAGAATATTTTCTTTGATATTTTCATCACTTTGGCAAAGGATTTTATTACATCTCAGTCTTTAAGTTAATCTATTTTTATATCAACGGTAAATGATCTTATCTTAACCACGCAATCATCTTTGAAAACTTCATAATATATACAATATAAAACTTTTAAAAGATCTAGTGTCTAAGGATTTATAAATTATAGTCAAAATATGATCATCTATCTGGAAGATATTTAGGTATCTTAAGTTTAATATATAATCTAATTGATAATTTAGTGTAATACCATTTAAAGATTCTTACAAATCAATTTAATATACTCTTTCTCCAAAAAGTACATAATATATCTTTAATGTTTCTACACCGATAACTACAAGATTAGTCACACTCACCATATGAGTATGATCAAACAATACTATTCTTTTCAAATATTTAGATATCATTCTCAAATGTCTCTCAAACAAGAATGTTTAAAACATGTTAGAAGACTAGTAATTGACATATTATGATCTCGTCATAATTTAAATAGTCATTACATGTACTCATAAACTTCATTGCAAATATCACATAAGAATAATAACAAATAAATTTCATTTTAATGAATATAAATAATTTAAATAAAATAAATAAAAGTATAATTTGACTTATAAGTAACGTAATATTCATCACAAGCCACATAATATCCATCAGTTACTCTAACATATTTCTTACAATTAACCATATTATATAGAAAGAACCAATTGAGTTCATTTTCCCTTATTTATACATGAACCAACTTAATAGATAAACATTGTAACTAATATAAAGCCAAGTAATGGCCAAATGAAAATTTATCTATCAAAGGACTAAAGTGATTGAGATCTTCAAGAATGCCAAATGTTGTACTACAAGAATCTTCCCATGTTCTCCAATACTAAGAATCTAGGATTCCATAGTTTATCCAATATGTATCTTTCGTTGGATAGTGCCATCTATCCATGCTAATCAGGAGACTTGATGACTAAAATCAACCCCTTTAACAATACAACATGAAATGAACTAGGGCTTCTTTTAAGAGCAATGAATCTGATTACCAATCCATGGTTGACACTACATGTGAAATGACATGGGTTCCCTTGTGAGGATGATTTTGGGTACACTGCTAACGAGCATCAACTAAGTCAACTTGAGGTTGATTATAGTTATTATTTGCAATTGAATCATGAAAACATTTAACAACTCTATTGCCTCACATGGTAAAGGGTAAGGGCCAAATCCATATAAAAATTATGAATTTCATCAAGGGAGAAATTTCGAAGATAGAAGAAAAGAGGAATAGAAGAAGAATAGAAGGTGGTAGATGGGAAGATATGGGAAGAGAAAGGGGACTCCAGAGAGATTTAGAAAATGAAAGATGAGCACGAGAATATGAACTAACATTTTATAATAATTTGTATTATAAGAGAAGGAACAAAAAAGGATAAATCCTAATCTAAGATATGTCCTAAGCTTATGCAATTATCTTAGAATGGGGGCCACTGATCTTAAATGGACTGGTTGACATGAGCCAAACGATGATTTCAAAATCTTTTAAACCTACAACGTACTCTCCCTCGGTGAAAAAAAAACTCTTAACAGAGAATAAATCTCTCTATCTAGCCAGTGCAAGGGCAAATTGAAAAAGACGAACAGTCAAACGGAAAGGAGACAGATATTTCAAAAATTTACAAACCAATAGGAATTTTGATAATTTAAAAGTCTATGGTAATTTCATTATCTTCTGTGTATATCGCAGCCAATATATGGAATATCTCTCTCCCATATAATCTGTCCACGTCTGTCCAAACTCTATGGGGCCATGGGCTCTTTCCTGACGACTCACGAGAATGACTTGACCTATTGAATAACGAATCCACGTTACCATTCCCATCACCCCTAATTTCTTGTACTCGTAGGCTACGTTTGATGGTATTTATCAAGACACCGTGAAAACTCTGTGGTCCTAGTCTACTGACTAGGACAGTCTCCCTTCTATAACAGGACTGGCTACTTTATTCTACAAAATAACGCCAACTGAAGTATATTTATTTATAGTAGATCTTCTAGAAGAGAGAAATGATAGGAGTCTCACTTTAACAAACTAAATAATAGGAAATTAGTCGTGATTCATTTTCTATCATGCTTTCCCTTTTGTAATTCCATTTCTTACTGTTCCTGAGACTGTAAACGAACAATGAAATTTAAAAAAAAAAACTGAAAACCAGCAAATTTCAATAGAATACTTACTTAAAATATACAATAAGAGGAGAAATTGATTTTTACCACTTCGTTTCCGTTTCTATTATCTAACACTCGCAGTAGGTTTTCTCGCAGTTCTAAAAAAAAGCAATCAGTTTAGTAGTAAATCTTTTTCGAGTTTCACCGGATAAGGGTCCATCACTCCGGTTCAGACCGGTTAAATTCTGTGTTCCCGAGTTAGGTGACTGATCAGTTTGCATGATCCATGGGAGGGAGCGGAAAGAACTAGAGAAAGGGAAAGATGATTACCAGTAATGGAGTAGCTGGCGCCGCGTCCATCGATTCCAAGGTGGAGACGATATCGCGCTTAGCGCAGTGGAGGATCGAGAGCTTCGGCCTCTCCACATACCGCCGATCCGAGCCCTTCAAGCTCGGGATTTGGAATTGGTGAGCCAGAAATCAAGAAACCAACATAAAAAAACTTCTAATTCGTTAATCGTTTATTGTGAAGGTACCTTTCGGTGGACAGGAGCAGGTGTATTTGTATCCGGTTGTTCCCGGAGCCTAGTCGGTTGTCCAAGGAGCAGCCGCCTACTGCCAGATTCGTAATTCGCGTTTCCAACATCGGTCCAGGTCGAAAGACGTATATTTCTCCAGGTGATCATCTCCTCAAAATCGATCTAAATTACCTCAGGTCCCGAAATTATTTGGTTGAATTGTTCGGTTCCAAAGATTTTGGGGAGAAATTATCAGAAACAAACCTTCATAAGACTCAGTCTGGTGCACTTAATTTATTCTTCAGATGATTGAGTACCGCTGGATATTTTTTCTTATGTTCATTTTTCTTTCTTTATTTCGGGTCCAATTAGTGGATCGTTTTTTTCCCTTTTCTGTAGTTCACGAGAAACAGCTCAGGACGAGTGAGGATTTTTTCTGGCAGATCGATTCTACCCTCAACGGAAAATTCGTCATCGACGTGGAGTTCCTAGATTTGAAGATATCTCCTGATAACGTACGAGCCTTCGTGAATTATTTCACTTTTTCTCCGGTTGCTTGAATTTATATTCTTCAATAATCACCTGTTCAAAATCAAGATAAAAATTCAGTATATCCGTTCACTAATAAAAACGTACTGATCTTAATATAAACCCCTCACGTGACACTAGTGCTGATTTTTTTTTTCTTTTCCACCGCGGGGAAGCCAAATTTGGATAATTCCTGCAAAATCACCCAATAATAGTCATGAACACGAATAAGACGTTTATTATATCTGAACCATGCACGTGCCACCAGTTTTGATTCCCCCCTTTTTTCGGAGATCAGGGAAAGCGTCCTATTTATCCGACTTCCTGAATTCAGATTATTCCTGCACAATAACCGATTAATAGTCAACACTCAAGTCTCAAGAGAACAAATAAGACGTAATTGATCAAATCTAGACTGCATACGTGCCACTAGTTCTGATTTTTTTTCCTTTCTTTTGGGAGATCCAGGGCGGGGAAGCATCGTCGGTCTGGCCATCGGAAGCCTCGCTCCAGTCTCTGACGCGCAATTCTTCCCTGCTCTGCCTCTCTCGAATGCTTCAAGAGCAGATCCACGCTGACGTCACCATTACCACTCCCGGCGGTTCTCTGCGCGCGCACAAGGCAGTTCTAGCCGCCTGCTCGCCCGTATTCCAGAGCATGTTCCTGCACGATTGCCAAGAAAAAAAGAATCCTCAATCGTCGAATTAGAAGATATTTCTCTTGAAGCCTGCAGCGCGCTCCTAAATTACCTCTACGGAGTAATCCGGCGGGACGATTTCTGGCTTCACCGCCAAGCGCTCCTCGCGGCGGCAAACAAGTACAATCTCGAAGATCTGAAGGGAATCTGCGAGGAAAGTCTCCTTGACGATCTTACCACCGGAAACGTGCTCGATCGGCTCCGAGATTCCTGCATCTATCAGCTCCACCGCCTGAAGAAAGGATGCTTGACGTTCCTCTTCGATTTCGGGAGGATATACGACGTAAGAGAGGAGATGAACGTCTTTTTCCGCAATGCCGACCGCGATCTGATTGCCGAGATGTTCCAGGAGATTCTTACCGTTTGGAAATCCTCATAAACAACCTGCCGGTAAGATTCAGAAGTTTCCGAGCTCTCGATCTTCAACTTCCGAGTTCCGCCGCTAGCGGAAGAAGCATCCGGAGAGTTTTGAATTGCAATTTAAATAGTTCCTTTCCCGCGCGAATGTACCTCCTACACGTGCAGATAAACGCACGATAGCGCCTAGCATACGGTCATGGAGAATGATGTAACCTATATGTGCATCTCTCTTTTTTTTACAGTCCCATTTCTTTTACGGGGGATCCAAACTTTTTAATATATTAATTTTACTAAATGGAGGTTTTTACAAATAATTCAACATGTTTAGCACCTTAGGCACGTACGATCATTATCCTACGGTAGAATCTAATTATCAAGAAGAAGTAGATTTTACAAAATTGAAAAAAGCCCTCGAGCTGTACAGTGCGAAACAGGTTAATCCTCCAGCGTACGGTGGCAACACGCAAAACGTCTTGCACACGTGTCCTCTATTTCTTACGCGTTAGGAAATATTAATTTAATAATGAGATTTTAGAGAAAAGCCCTTTAAGTAAAGATTATTTGTAAAAGATACTGATACTCGGGATCTATTAGAAAATTCTTTCTCACTCGATCCTCTCCTTCTTCCCGTCAATTAGGGGCTCCAGTACCTCGAGATCTAGGGTTTCTCGATTCTCCCCGAGACCATTGGAGAGATGAGCACGTTCAGCGGCGATGAAACGGCTCCTTTCTTTGGATTCCTCGGCGCCGCCGCGGCGCTCGTATTCTCCTGTAAAGTTTCTGTCGATCTCATCATTTCCTAATCGTAAATTTATAAAATTCTGCTGCGTTTTCAGGCATGGGAGCGGCGTACGGGACGGCAAAGAGCGGCGTTGGAGTGGCGTCGATGGGAGTGATGCGGCCAGAGCTCGTGATGAAATCCATTGTTCCTGTCGTTATGGCGGGAGTGCTTGGGATCTACGGTTTGATTATTGCTGTTATTATCAGCACTGGGATTAATCCGAAGGCGAAGTCTTATTATCTGTTTGACGGATATGCTCATCTATCGTCTGGTCTTGCCTGCGGCCTTGCTGGACTTTCTGCGGGGATGGCGATCGGGATCGTGGGAGACGCGGGAGTTAGGTAATTCCGTTATTTATTTTTTTGCTGATGTCGGTTGTGTAGAATTTCTGGCTCTGTATATGGAAGTTACCTTTTCATCGGGCTGATCTGTAGATATCGTTTAATCTTTATAATTCCCATTTAGCAGTGTTGCCGACTAATTCGCCTGATTTTAACTAGGACGACTTTTTGTGATATCTTCTGTGAATTCGTTAAACAATTTAATGACGGTTTTTCTTTTTTCAAAAAAAAAAAAAAATTAATGACGGTTTTATTGAATTTTAACCTGTGGTCGTATAGTAAATTGGTGTAATGAAACTATTTTTTGGTTAAGTCTAGTAATTTTTGTGAATGAATTGATGAACCCGAGAAATTATGAATTGCATTTTCTAGAAGACAGAAACTTTGTATTGAAATCTTTAAGTGAATTTATCTTCTCTTTGGTACAATCGATTACCATCCTGCTTATACTTTTCTTCTGTCGTCTCTTTTGTTTGTTTTCTTTTGACGGGATAAGTAGGTAAATTTGGTTGGATTATAAACACCATGAAGTAAACTGCGAATGGGCTGTGAAAAATGCTTCGTTTTGGTATGATTAAACATTAAAATCAATTCAAGATGTGAGATGTGATCATTTTTTCTGAGTATCGAATTCTGGCTAAAACTTAAATTTCGATGGATGTGGAAGTTATCTTATCTCCTGCTGAGACGTGACCACTTGTCAAACATTCCATGGAGATCTTATTCCCTTCGTACCTAGAATGATTATTCTTTTGTATATATCTACCAATACAGCTTTTGAATGAAAAAAATGAAAAAAATTAAACACATCGCTTGCATAATATTAAGTTCTGTAAAATATTAAACATAAACATTCATAAGTAGATCTGGTAGATTATTTTCAAAATGCTAATCTTCGATTTTAATTGTCATCTTTGTCAGGGCTAACGCTCAGCAACCAAAGTTGTTCGTGGGTATGATTCTTATTCTCATCTTTGCCGAAGCTCTTGCCCTCTATGGTCTCATTGTTGGCATCATCCTATCTTCACGTGCGGGTCAATCCCGGGCAGATTGAGCTCATATTTCGCAATCCATGTCATCTTTCATCGCATAGAATGTGGTGGTTCTCCATCTCTATTGTTTATGGTGGTTTCTTTGACTGGATATTTGTTTCTACAGTCTTTCGTGTTTTGTATTTCAATATTTTGTGGCGTTCCGAGCAAGTGATGTAAAATGTTCTTGATGAGAACATTTTTTCACGAATATTTATTTTCTTAGGATGATTATTTGCTTTTTCAAGGGCATGCTATTTAGTTGATATGTGGGTCTGGTCTTCTGAAATCTACTTTTTTGCGAAGGAGATCTGTTTTTACACGAGGAAAAAACAAATTTTATATTAGAATTTGTGTAAATCATATTTTTCATTATTTATACTGGGAATAAATATTAATTTATTCAACACCAAGCGACAACCTTGATTGCAAAATTAAATATCCAACACTAAGCGATTGAAGTTAAAAAAAAGAGGCAAATTCCAGAGCTTGGAGTTTCACCGAGGATTAGACACAGCCTGTTGGAGTATGTATTCTGATCGCTCTTTCCTCAACAGGATGAATGATTGTCAAATGGAAAAAAGGTCAAATTACTCCTTCCTCGACGTTCAATGCAGATCAGCTCCAATGACCTCGAAGTATTTGTAAGCTCATGAGGGATTACTGACTGCACCATGGAAGAATGTTTTTGTTTTCTTTGCTTCAAGTGACAGATGGTTCGCTCAATTTCCTGTGGTATCCGCAAGAATCCAATTCACTGGCCATGATATACATTTATGGGTGCAGTCTATCGAAGCCATTCTAAGGCCAAGGAATGTTTAGATCATCTGAAAAGAACTGATCCAATCTATAAATGATGGATTGTGGAGGAAGAGATTATGTATACCTGGATTCTTGACTCCATGATAACTCAGATGGCTAACCAGTTTATAGAATATGCGACAATGAAGGAGATATGAGATGCAGTCCATAAATATCATAAAAAAAAGATAGATCCAAGATAGCTCAACTGGTGAGCAAAGCATGTATACTTCAACAAGGTGAGTGATCTATACTCAGCTATACAAATGAATTGAGCTTCATCTTCAATGCGTTAGATCATTATAGAACAAGCTCAAGAGATAGAGATTATATTCTTATGGATAGGGTCTACAAGCTCCTCCAAGGACTAAGACCAAAATTTTAGGGAATTAGAAGCTTGTTATATAGTAGAGAGGGTTCCCTGACCTTTGATGAAACAGTTTCCAAACTATTGAGCGAAGAAAGTTGACTACAAGAAATGAAAGGAGGAGAAGAAAGCTCAACTTGTGCAGCGACTCAACCAAAGGCCCCATCATTGCCTCAACAAGGTCTACCTCTTCGTAATCCCAACAACACAAAAAATGGGGAAGTGAAGAATAAAGAAAATCTATGGTGCAATTATTGTACAAGGAAGGGCCATGTGAAGGAAACTTGTTGGACACTCAAGGGCAGACCACCCCTAAGTGCTCATGACTATGCATCCATACTTAAATCAAGGGGAAATTCCGATAGGTCAGCAATGGATGCAGAATTGCATACCTTCACCATATTCTAGTGGAGTTAAGTCACCAACCAACTCAATGACTCAAATGAACTCTCATCACCCGCAAAAAATGAGGAATCTCCTACAGAAAAGACAAAATCATCCAATGGCAGATGTGGAGTCTTCTATCCTCTTTTGCAGCCTCTACTTCCTCTAGATCTATCATCGGATCAACCTTTCCAGCAAATTCAGGTAAAAACCCAATTTTATTGGCCCTATCATCAGTATCATCATCCAATTCATATCAGAGCTCCTAGATTTTGGACCATGTCATACAATTCATATCATATCATACAAATTTGTGTTGTATGAACCATGTATGGCACGAAAGAACATTCAAACTACTGATGGTATGCTAGTTGATGTAGTTGGAATTGGTAGTATACATGTATAACCAATAGGCCTATTATCGACAGTTCTAAATACTCAATTCAGATGTTTGATATAGCCCATTAAAGGGTGTATTGCACTAGCACTTATAAGAAATCCATAGTTGAATCTGCTCGAGTGTGAACAATACTAAGATAGACGACCTCTTGGAAAGTGCTCCTATTCTATCTTCCTCTTTGGATATTAGTCTCACATAGGTTATATTTTTATCTTCTCTCTTTCTCCTCTATAAATAGGGGCTTGTAAATCTCTTCTTTACTCACTCAATACAATTGGGATTTACCATTCACATAGATGAGTTACAGGATATCTAAGCTAGATAAATTTAGAATTATCTTTGAAGATACTGATGCTCTTCTATGCAATAAGGTCTACTGGTAGAGGGTTGCACTTTCTAAGTTTTGTATTACTTTACTAGCACGCCATTGAACACTAGAAGTTCACCTTACTTCAAAGTAGTAGCAGTAAGTAGTACTTCTAAAGAGGAGAAAATGATTCTATTGCATAGATGACTTGGACATCCCTCTTTTACCCTCTTTCAAACAATGTACCCTCAATTGTTTCAAAAATTATCTATTGATAAGTGATGGTTCAAAATTGTGCGATCATTGAAAACACACTTTCTCATTGAAAACGCACATTCCAAATCATCAATTTGAAGATTTAACCAAGAATTGATAACTATAATGATGAATTAGGGTCGAATCTAGGGATAATTAGGGGATTTTTTTAGATATCCTTAAAATTTGATTAAATCGAATGATGAATATAGGTGAGAAATTAGATAATACTAATTTTCCTCAATTTGGATTAGTACTCACCACGAAATGGAGGAGAAAAATCAAGATAGAAAAATTGATTGCGAAAAGAGAGAAAATACTAAAATTTCATAAAACTAAACTAATCTACTAAATGAAATCGAAGTATAATGTTATACGATAAAAGATTAGAAGGAAAACACGTAATCTAACCTAAAATTGTGCTTGAAATGATCCAATTAATAGCTGGATTAAGGCTTTTCTTTCCACATTTCAAAAAACAAAAATTCGGAGTTCATGCCGCAAATTCTTATTATTCTCTTGACAAAATCTTGATTTCAAATACTCCTTGGACGCGAAAATGAGTTTAGAAGAAGAATAAAGTAACATATTTAAGGAATGAGATGTCCAAAAGGGCCGATTAATCAAAACATCAAATAATAAATTTTATGTCTAAGAGAGAGAGTATATAAATAGGCACAAATTGGGCGTGACCGTTCAATCTAACGATTGATCTTTGATTAATGGCTTAGATGAAATGCCAGGATGTGAATCATCACTATTAAGTCCCATCCATCTGATCAAAGATGGATTGCTTAGATTTCGTCACATCGCTCATGAAGAAGCGTCGCATAACGCTTGCCTTTGATCTTCATCAAGCACTCTAAAAGGAACCAAACATTCATAGGTGTCCACCGATCGATTTTAATTTGGACCATTATAACCCTTGCAATGAACAACTAGGATTCATCATGAGTTATAAGTTGAATCAACGTCTAATTGCATCACGCTACGGACTCCCTCAAGTAAGTGAAGGTCAACGGTCGTGATCAACTCCACAAATTGAACGCCTCACATCACGTCACCTGCGAAGAGAAAAAAAAAGAAATAGCCTCACATGGGAAAAATTGAAGTGATGTGACGGGTATATAAGGCCATGCGACTTATTCAGTATGCAGTTAGCTTATGCCCTCAAAAAGGGTGCTTAACCACTATCTGCACGTGCTAATGACGTCCACAAAAGTGCACCATGTGGTGCGCGCACATGTCGCCATATGGTGACATGCAAGCGCACTTCGCTACATTAGGTGCCACATTGGAGTGCACATATATAACCATTTTTTTAATGTTTTAAATTAAAATAAATTTATAAAAATTCCATAATAATTATAAAATTCATAACTTTTAAAATATAACTCCTTTTTAATCTAATTTTTTGTTCCTTGATCAGAAATTAAATAATCTATCATTTTAAAAAGTCTAAATAAATAACAAGAGAATATATTTTGAACTAAAAAATATACTCATTTTCTTTGGAAACTGAAACTAGAAAAATAAATGACTGTATATAAAATTTTTTCTCTTACTATTTGCAATTAAAACTTAATTATAATCTCAAATATAAAATGAGAATAATCTATTCTTAAAATTATAACTTTAATTATGCATGATTATCTCTTAAAATAATATATTTTAATATTATAACTTTAAATTACAGAGAACGATAAAATATGCACTCAAATGATAACATGCATATGAGTAAACTATTTTATGCCTTAATTTGTATTAATGCTTATGTAATTACAAGTATAAGTTGCATGTGATGTAGGCCAAGGGCCTCCATTGCCCAATTGTGACTCATAAAACCCAGAAAGTCACAGGGCCCACTTATGAGGCCCAATTAGAGCTTATTGGGCCAGTAGGGAATCTCGAGGAGCTGTCACTGTCTGCAGAAGATCACCTAGAGACCCACAAAAGTGTGTGTCAGATTCTATAGTTCCCAGAATCTCCATAGTGTCTCTTGTCAGGCCTAGAAGCTTCTTTTTGTTGTGTCAGGCCCATCCCCTGACACAGGTATGGTGTAATAGTTATAGTTTCAAGACTTTGAGTTTTCTTATCCGGGGTCATGTCACTTGGACGACCCTTTACTTTTTGAGGCCTATATAAGGCCCCCCATTGTAACACTTGAACTCACAATTTGAAGTTATCCCTTTTGAGAGCTTTGCTTTCTTCTCTTGAGTGTTCTCCCCGTTAGAGAGTGCTCTATGCTTGTAGATTCAAGTACACCCCTTGTGGATTCTGACGAGACTAATTCGTATGGTCGTTGAATGTAAATAATTTAGTGTAAAAAAAGTCCTCAACTTACCAAATAATGATTAATCGATTTAATTAAAGGGTATAGTGGTAATTAAGGGTCGAATCCACGGAGAATTAGGGAAATTTGAGATATATCTTTGAAATTCGGTCAAATCGGACGCCGAATTGAGGTTAGAAATTGGGAAATTTATGATATTAAGAAAGATAACTCAATTGCGAATCCACGGAATCAAAAATCAGGTGATTTGGATAAGAATTCGTAGAGTAATCGAAGTTTGAAGTTAGGAGAAAATTCGTATTGCAATTTTGATTAAAAATATAAATTAAAACGAAATTAAACTTAATCTACTATTCGAAATGTAAAATTAACACTAAATGATGAAAGATTAAGATGAAAACACGCAATCTAACCCAAATTAGCCTTCGAAATGATCCAATTAATCACCGGATGCATGACTTTTCATTCAGAGTTTTCGAAGACGAAAATTGAAGTTCAAGATGTGATTTCTTCTTCCTCTCTCGATCAAACTTTGATTTCAAGCATTCAATGGATGCAAAAATGCATTAAGAACACAAGGAATCAAACGGCACATGAAACGGGTGTCTAGACAGTTTCAATTTCTCAAAATTCCACGGGCCAGTTCTTCCATGAGAAGAACTGCATTTAAAGAAGTACAAATTGGGCGCAGCCGTTGGATGAAGAGGAGCTTCAAGATCGACGGTCGTGATCACGTGTCTGTTGATTGAAACAGTGTGATTAAGTCGCGTCCGTTCGATCAAAGATGGAAGGCCGAGATGAGTCCACGTTGCGGAATTGAAGGGATGCTTTGCTTTGATGGTCCATTGGATTTTCATTCAGAGGTCACGATTAATCGTAAGGTCCATTGATCGCAATTAATCGTGACCGTTATAACTCGTCTGATGGATGGTCCGGATTAATTCACTTAAGCCCGATTTGAAGCACATGCGTTGATCTTCAATTGGGTGGACCTCGCGTCCACCGCATCCACGCACTTCGTTCATCGCGATTCCCATCCGCCGCTCGACATCACGCCACGCGTTCTGTAATCAAGAAAGCCAAGGGAACATAGTCCCACACGGAGAAAAAGATGAAGATTTGCACGTTTAAAAGGTAGAGCGGACGTGACGGTTAGCTGAAATCCGAAATATCGGATGCTTATATGTACTATAACCATACTATTACGAGTATATATAAATAAATGTCACATCCGTGCCACGTAGGCAGTCGTGCGGGTCCGCGTGGCGCTGCCACGTGGCCTTGCGTGCCACGTCGCATCCACGTGTGCTCGCGCGAAAAATGTGCGCTTGTTGCTATTTTATTTTTTTATTTTAAATGTTTAAAAATAAAAAATAAACTTAAATAAAAATCAGAAAAATTCGAGAAAATTCTATAAAATTGGAAAAATCATAACTTTCAAAATATAACTCCAAATTAAGTCAAATTTGTTTTGTTGGATCAGAAATTGAATAATCTATCATTATAAAATTTCAAATTATTAAAATAATAAGATAATTAATTTTAATTAATTTAATATATTTATTTATCTTATAAATAACTTTATAAAAATACATAAATGTTAATAAAGATATTTTCTCTTATATTTTAATCCTCAAAACATGATTATAATCTCAATTATAATTAGGACTAAAGATTATAATGTTTAATTATGTATAATAATCCATAAATTGGTGTATTTTAAGATCATAACATGAATAATACAAAATGATAGAAATATACTAAAAATATGATAACATGCATATATTTGGAATAATTAATGCCTTTAATTTCATTAATAATCACATAATTGCATGCATAAATAGCATGTTATCAGATTCAAGGGTTGAAGAGGTTAGTTCTGTGGACTCAAGACCTAACCCTTCTGGAAGATCAAGGTTTATGGATTCAAACCATTGTTCTTCATTGTTCCTGCGCTAAAGCTGCGTCAGCATATTATCAATAAACAAATATGTGATGCTTGTCAGCTTGCCAAATCAAAGATACAATCATATCCCTCTATGAATTTTAGAAGCCAAGCCCCAGTCCAACTCGTACATTGTGACGTACGGGGACCCTCTCAACACATAGATATAAATGGATTTTGATGGTTTTCTAGTATGTGTGGATGATCATAGCAGATCTTGTTGGTTATATCTGATGAAACATAAAACAAAGGTAACCAAAATCCTATAAAATCTTTTTAATCCATTAAAAAGTTAATTTGAGGTAAATGTACAAGGGTTCATGACTAATAATGCCAAAAACTTCTATAGAAACAAATTACGAGAATTCTTTGAACATGATGTGGTCCGACATGAAACCTCTTGCCCCTATACACCCCAAAATATTGGGTTGGCTGAGAGGAAAATAGGAGATCTAATGGATAAATATAAAATTTAGTAAAGCAAGCTCAATTTCCAAATAACCTCTCTAGCTTCTTTATAATGTCATAGAAAAATTATTTCCTAAATTAAGGTAGAGGAATGGCTTAATACCATAAGTATTTGGGTGTGTGATATATGCTCACTTGCATTGTTTATCATCAAATAAAATATTTTCCAAGGCCTTGAAAGGTGTACTTGTAGGGTACTCAAACACACAAAAAGGGTAAAAGTGCTATCATCCTATAACTAGAAAAGTGAAAAATATAAATGACCTTACTTTCAATGAAAGCCATTTTAATTACCAATCTAATATTGAACCTGGGGGGGGGTGGGGTCAAGGAACAATCTGGAGGGAAATTCCAACTCTGTCAACTTTTCTTAATACAAAGGAGAAGGAAGAGATACCTCAAGGCTCAGAGGATAAGGTAGAAAATTTGAATTTGGGCTCATAAGAAGAACCACATGTTTCTACCTTTTTGAATGACTATGTCAAAAGGAAAATAAAACCACCAACACATACCTCTCATACTCAAGGTAGTGACGAGGTAATAACCAGTAGAGTATTCCTATGTGTAAAAATATGGTCATCAAATGCTCAAGTTCAAGTATCAAAACTAATACTAAAATCTTTGAATTCGGTTTTGAAATTTAGAATAGTGGTGGGTCACAATCAAATGCACATGGAGGAGGTTCAAGAGATTGAAAGAAGAAGCATTAACTATAGGACCTTTCTCACTACTCACAAGTGAAAATTCCAACCACAACATAAGAAGAATTTAATATCCTCACTAAAAGAAGGCTATGGATGAAGAAATGCAAGCCTTGATTAAAAACCAAACTTGGGAAGTGGTAAATTTGAAGAAAGGGATAAAACCTGTAGGATGTAGATGGGTGTTCATTGTTAAAAATTACTCATGTATAAGTCAAGATTAGTGGCAAACGGGTATATGCGAACTTATGGGGTAGACTATAAGGAAAGCGTTTCTTTGGTAGCAAAGATGACTACGATCCGAATACTTATATCTTTGGTTGTTAACTAGGATTAGAAACTCCAATACTATAATATCAAAACTGCATTCCTACATTGAGATCTAGATGAGGAGATCTACATGAAGATGCCCCCTAGATATGAGGAAAACTATGATATAAGTTAAGTATTTATGTTAAGAATGACACTATATGGACTAAAGAAATCTCCTAGGGCATGGTTTGGTAAATTAACAAGAACTAAAAAAAATGTTAGGGTACAAACAATGCAATGGTGATCATACACTATTCTTCCAACATTTTCAAACATGGGGAGTTACAGTTATGATAGTATATGTAGACAACATTATCATAACAAGAAACAATGATGAAGAATATTTTAAATTATAATAACAGCTTACAATCCACTTTGAAGTTAAAAAACTAGGAACACTAAAATACTTCCTTAGAATTGAACAAGCTCAATCTAGTAATGGGTACCTAATGACCCATCATAAATGTATACTAGACCTCGTAAATGAAAGTAAACTACTACAAAGTAAGGTTAACGATACAGAAATCATAAAATAACCTTAAGAGAGGAAGACCCTAAAGTGGAAATAGGATCACATCATAGATTAATGGGTAAGTTATTATATCTCTCACATACTCAGCCTGATTTTTCCTATTCTTTCAATGTTCTAACCCAATTTATGCACAGTACACGGAAGTCTTTATCATGCTGCTCTTTGGGTATTGAGATACCTTAAAGGGACTGTTGGACGCAACCTTACATTTAGAAAGACAAAAGTTAGACCTTTCGATCTATATTGACTCTGACTTCGATGGATCATTGGTTAATTGCAAGTCTACTACTGGATATTGTCCTATGTTTGTGGGGGAATCTAGTTACATGTAGAAGCAAGAAATAGAGTGGTGGGGACACGTCAATAACAAGAGAAGCACCCAAGGAGGCAACAAAGCATTACAACTTAAGGAGAAATGCAAGGATTCTGTGTCATCCATATGAAGTAAATAACATGCTGATCCTAACAAAGAAGTTCAAGACTTTATCATTAGAAGACATTTTTATATTAAAAGACTTTGAATACATGAAGAGGAGCAAGCCCATGAAGATGGGGGTGACACCCCTTAATCCTTAGAATCTTTAAAACACTTCCCTTGACTTGGCCAAACCCTACTCTTGACCTAAAGCCTTTAATTTTGAGCCGTTGACCAAGTCAAACCACTTTCCTAAAATTTAGGAACCCCTTTGACCAAGTCAAATCATCTCCCTAAATTATAGGAAGCAATTTTAGGTTCTCAAATTTTAAGTTATTTGTATCATAGATCCTTCTTTGACCAAGTCAACCTAAACCCATGATTTTAGGGCAGATTACTGTACCCAAATTACCCCTAAAATTTCCACCAATTAAAACCCTCCAAGTGGGACCCTCACATCTTGACATGTGGCTTTTTAAGCATCCTTTCAAGAGGGTCAAAATTTCTCGTTAAAAGGTGGCACCCCTTGAAGAGACACACCCTTTCAAGAGTTGAACAATTCTCTCTCTTCCCCTATTTAATTGGATCTTGTGAAACTCTCTCTCATAATTTGAAATTTGAAAAATTTTGAAGTTTTATTGTTCCCCCACTCTTTCTCTCTCATCCTCCATGAAATCCCCCTCACTCTCATTTTCTCTCATCCACACACCAATCCACAACTTTTCCCTCTCCATCCCTCTTCTTCTTCCTCTCCACAACACACACCCTTCATTTCTCATCCCCCTTCTCATTATTCTCCTCCTTCCCTCTTTCCATCATTCCTCTTCATTCCCTTCTCTCTTTTCTCTCAAAGCAAGGAGTAATCAAGAAGGAGATTTCAAAATTTTCCCCAACAAGGTCACATCAATCAAGAATCTCCATCAAGGTACTCTCATTCCTCTCATTTTGTGTGATAGATCATCCTTCCCCCAAAACTCTTGCTCTTAGGATTTGTGTGAACCCTAGGATAGCCTCTATTCATATATTTGGGTATTCATGCATATTGGTTGTGAAATTTGGTCTGATACATTGAATAGAAACTCCACTTCAAGGTTACTAAAAATGATCTCTCTCCTCTCTAATTGTGGGATTAACCCTAAGGAGTTCAAGGTCACCAATCTTAAAAATTCACAACATCCCTCTGACGAGACGAGACCGCGAGGTCGTCGATTTCACACGGTCTCGTGTCAAAAATAATACCGAACTTACCAATTTGGGGAATTAAGAGAGAATTGAGGGGTATAATGGTAAATACGGGTCGAAACCACAGGGAATTTAGGTATTTTCGAGATATCTTTTGGAATTTGGTCAAATTGGACGATGAATTGAGGTGAGAAATTAGGGAAAATGGTGTTTTTAGAAAGAAGACTCAAAGATCTATCCGTGGAATCAAAAATCGCTCGATTTGGATTAGTAATCACGGAGAAATCAAAGATGGAAGTAGGATAAAATTTTCGGAATCACGAAGAACACAAATTGAAATTGAAATGAAATTAAACTTAAATTGAAGTCCTAATCCTAAAATTGATGATACACGACGATAGATAAGAGGATAAACTTGATTTCTAACCCGAAATAACGATTGAATCTATCCAATTGATCGCCGGATCGATGGCTATTCATTCCGCGATTTCAAACGTGATAATCGGAATTCAAGAGACAAATTCTCCTCGCACGATCATCGAAATCTCTCTTATAAACACTCCGTGGACGCGGAATCTTGTCTAGAAGTGATTACAAGAGAGAGATTCAAGAGAAGATGCAAATAGATAGGTCAATTAGATCAAATCTCTCAAGAATGAGTACAAACGACGAAGAACTCGTCGATTTATAGCCCAAATTGGGCGAAACCGTCCGATCAATGCGTTAGGCTCGATCAACGGTCCAGATTAAACGCTTCAATTAGTGAAACGTTACGATTATATCACGATCGTTAGATCTCCGATGGACGCTCCAGATTCATCCTCACGATTTGCATTATAAAACGCCTCGAAACGGCGCCCGTTGGATCGCGATCTAACGCTCCAGATGCGTTTGATCGCGTGAAATCGTGGCCGTTATAACTCCGGTTTTTATATCACGTGCGCGATCATCTGATCGGTGGTCCGTGTTCACCTGATCGGCGCGCGTGATGCCGCCACGTCGCGTCAATCACAGCCGTTATAATAATTAAGCACGTTTCTTGATCGCGATCAATGGTCCGGCGCTCACGCGATCGACGCATGAGATCGACGCGCGCCGTCGATCCGACGATCTTCCTCGCGCCACGTCACTTGAAATAGGTAAGATTAGTCCCACACGGAATATATTTAGGAAAATGTCGGGTATATAATACCTGTCATTTAAGAGGGTTAATACCCTCCCCATCTAGGCGAGGCTGAAGAACCCTTTTATTATTTATAGTAATAATAAAATAATATAATATATACGCACCACGTAGGCGCTGCGCGGGTCCGCGTGGCGCTGCCACGTGGCCTTGCGTGCCACGTCGCATCCACGCGGGTCCCGCGCCCCTTTTTTTAATTTTTTTAATTTATTTTTTTATTATTAAAAATCGAAAATAAAATAAGAAAAACAGTTTTAAAAATCCGGAAAAAATCCCTAATTTGTAAAAATCATATCTTTTAATATATAACTCCAAATTAATCCAAATTTCTTTCATTGGATCTGAAATTTAATTATCTATCATTCTAAAAATTCAAAATATTTAAATAACAAGAGATTTAATTTATATTTCAAAAATACATTCATTTCTTTAAGATTTTAACTTTAGAAAATTAAATGAATGTTCATAAATATGATTTCTCTCATTATTTAACTTTAAAAACCATTCATAATCTCAAGTAAAGATGGGTTATAAAATCATTTATTATTAATTTATCATAATTAACCCTAATTTAGTGCATTTTGAGATTATGACATAAATATGCCTAGAATGATAGAAATGCACTCAAAGTATGATAACATGCACATAAATGTAATGTTTTACGTCTTAAATTGTATTAGTAATCATGTTTTATCATGTTAAGATTGCATGTTATCACCCTCTATCAAAAAACCATCCCTTACACTTCTATTTGATAAATTTTGATTCTCCTATTTTGTCTCACATCATAGAGTGTGGTGTTGAAGATTGAGCACTAAAGCATAGTTTCAAGCCCTTTCCAATGGAGTTGATGAAATACTATGAATTCAAGGAATTCTAAATGATCTACAAGTTCCCTATGAAGAACTAATAAGAGTCTTCTATGAAAAAAAACCAGAAATCTCCATTGCACGTGATCTAGTAAATCATGATTGGACCAAACATACATACATTGATTGATTATACATCAAGGAGAAACTTGAAGAAAAAAATTCTATACATAGAATATGCTCCTTCAACTGAGTAATGTGCAAATTTTTTGACTAAAGGATTCTCAAGATTACTCTCCAAGCTAGGTGTGAAGAGTATTCATCCCCGTGCCTAAGAGGGAGTGTTGAAGAATGAAGGACATTGCACTTATTTCCTACTGTTGTCTAGAATTGCATTTCTATCTTTTTTGGTTTATATATGCAGCCTATTGCTAGTTATCATTAGAGAATTGAACATTGAGCTGCGAAGGTCAATTCTAACCTATATAAATAGTCCTCCAGGCATTAGAAAATTAGTTTTAGTACTCTTCTTATTTCCTTTGTGCACTCACCTCTTCTTAGAGGCTGTGGATCTCTGAATAAACCCCATGTTTGAACCCACCTCACTCAAGTTATCCATGACTTTTTGAGTTTCATTTCCTCCCATTATCTCCTTGTTTTTCGTTTTACCTATTCCATTTTTTCATTTTCTTTGTAGTATCATCACCATCAAAGCACATTATTATTCTTCAATTATGATTTTCTATTTATAATCCTTTAACAACTTATTTCTTCTCACTAAGTTTATGATTTTTAGGTTGCATCAAAATATGATAACATGATGATTTTTATCAAGATCATTATATTATTATTGTTGTCATCATTATAGCTCGTATAACACATGCATATTAATGTTTTCCTTTTCTTTGATTTTATATTTTTCTCATCCCCCTTTTTGAATGAGAGAAGTATAATGACTTTTAAAATATGAATAACTCGGACATGAGCTATCTCGTGTGCAAACTTCCAATCACCACAAATACTCAAATTCTAAAGCATACAAGCGAATCAATGCATTGGAAGTAGGGACAAGGAATGAAAATCAGTCAATTTTTAGCTTCTCTCGAGAAAATTTTCACCTAGATTATGGAAGAGCACTCTGATTGATTGAATATAGGAAATTATAATTGTCCTATCAAAGTAACTAGAGGAGTTCCGAATTCTTGCTGCCGAAAGAAACACTCAAGATCGACCGGAATTCTATGGATATAAATCCATGGGAACTTCCGATGAGGTTCCCCGTGACAACTACTGCAACCGAAAGAGAGATGATCTTAGATTAAACCGATCAGGTTCTCTAACCTGATCCTTGGCGCCACTAGTCCCTCTGGTGGTCAACCTCCAGATCTTCCCCCCGTCTCTCTGAGTGAAAAAGATGTCCTGAAAATAACCGTCCTCCCCCTTTTATTCACCACCACCTCAGCTTCAAAGACTGTGGTCTTTCTCGCCCTTTCTTGACAGTTGTCATCAGTAGACCCTTCCGGTGGACGTATTAACTTCCTCTTTATTTAAGCGCCTATGCTTCCGATGATAATAGGTAATTATGGGAGTCCTACCATCTCTCCTCGCCAAGAGATTCAACTTATCCTCAAGTTGAAATTCAGGAAAGCATTGATGAATCATGCGAGCAGATTCCCAAGTTGATTCGAAATTGGGAAAACCTTTCCACTTCACCAATACTAACTTATCCGGTCCTGCCCCCCAAGTGTCCTTGAGTTGGAGTGGCTCAACCACCCATTCCAAATCATCTGCCTAGGTAGAGGGGAGAGGTAATACATGATCAGGGTTGGCCTACTACCTTTTTAATTGGGATGCATGAAAAACAGGGTGAATGCGGCAATTAGCCGGCAGTGCCAACTTATACGTGACAACATTAACCTGTTTGATAATTGCAAAAGGACCAAAGTATTTTGGAGACAATTTCTCATTAAACCTCTTCGATAAGGCCCGCATACGATAGGGTCTCAATTTCAGGTAAACTAGGTCGCCTTCTTTGAATGATACATCCGGCTGATTTGAGTCCTTAGCAGCCTTCATAATGGTCAGGACATTAGACAAATGTTCTTTCAAGAGAGTAAGTACCTGATCTCGTTCTTGTAAAGTAACAATCTATGTCATCCACAGGAGACTTGGGATTGCCATAACGACAAATAGTTGGAGGATCTCTATCTTTGAATATTTGAAGGGGGTAGTGTGAGTACTTACGTGGTAAGACATGTTTCAACAAAATTCCGCCCAAGGAAGCTAAGAACACCAAGAAGTGGGCTTGGTCGAAGAAAAACAACGAAGATAATTTCCCAAAAGCTTGTTTACTACTTCAGTCTGTCCATCAAATTCAGGATGGTATGCTGAAGTGAAGTTTAACTTGGTCCCCTCAAGTTTATGAATCTCTTGCCAAAAGTACCCCATAAAAATCTTCCCATGGTCAGAGACGATGGATTTAGGGGTCCCGTGCAAATGAATTATCTCCTTTACAAAGAGGCGACCCAACTGATAACATGCAATCTTAACATGATAAAACATGATTATTAATGCAAAATAAGGCATAAAACACTCCATTTATGTGCATGTTATCATACTTTGAGTACATTTCTATCATTCCATGCAATTTTATGTTATAATCTCAAAATGCGTTAATTTAGGGTTAATTATGATGAATTAAGGATTAAAGATTTTATAACCCATCTTTACTTGAGATTATAAGTGGTTTTTAAAGTTAAATAATAGGAGAAATAATTTTTATGAACATTCATTTAATTTTCTAAAGTTAAAATATTAAAGAAATGAATTTATTTTTGAAATAAGAATTAAATATCTTGTTATTTAAATAATTTGACTTTTTATAATGATAGATGATTAAATTTCAGATCAAATGAAAGAAATTTGGATTAATTTGGAGTTGTATTTTGAAAGTTATGATTTTTACAATTTTTAAGGATTTTTCTGGATTTTTTTCTGAATTAATTTTGATTTTTAAATAATAAAAATGAATTAAAAAGGGGCAAAAAGCGGGTTAATTCCACACGGGACCCGCGTGGATGCGACGTGGCATGCAAGGCCACGTGGCAGCGCCATGCGGACCCACGCGCGCCTACGCGGGCGCAATATTTACATATATTTCTATAGTTTATATTATATATAGTAAGTTCAGCCTTCCGTATATCGGAAGGGTATTCAACCCTTAAAATCGCTGCTCCTTATAAACCTGACTATCTCTCTTAATTTTTCCCGTGTGGGACTAAGTCCCACACAGTTATTTTCATTTCAGGCGACGTGGGTGACGGAGGAGCATTGGATTAAAGGCGCGATGGAAATCCGTGCGTCGATCGTGTGGACGCGCGGATCACCGATCAACCATCACGTGATAACATGCTATATTTACATCATAAAACATGATTTTTCATGCATATTAAAACATGAATGATTTCATTTACATGCATGTTATCATATTTATATGTATTTTTCTATTATTCCCTTAAAAAGTCATTATAATCTCAAAATACTTTAATTTAGGGTTAATTTTTATAAATTAGAGTTTCATAATTTGATAACCCATATTTTTCTTGAGATTATAAACTGTTTTTTTAAAGATAAAATAATAAGAGAAACAACTTTTATAAACATTCATTTTATTTTCTAAAGATTAAAATCTTACTAAATGAATGTATTTTTGAAATAATAATTTTAACTCTTATTATTTAATTAATTTGACCTTTTAGAATAATAGATAATTAAATTTTTGATCAAATGAAAGAAATTTGGATTAATTTGGAGTTGTATTTTAAAAGATATGATTTTCACAATTTTTAGGGATCTTTTTGTATTTTTCTGGATTTTCTATGATTTTATTTTCGATTTTAAATAATAAAAATAAATAAAAAAAATTAAAAAAGGGGGCGCGGGGCCCGCGTGGATGCGACGTGGCACGCAGGGCCACGTGGCAGCGCCACGCAGGACCCGCGCAGCGCCTATGTGGTGCATATATATTATTATATTATTATTACTATATATATTAAAAGGGGTCTTCAGCCTCGCCTAGAGGGGGAGGGTATTACCCCTCTTAAATGACGGGTATTATATACCCGACATGTTTCGAAAATATTCTCCGTGTGGGACTAATTCCCACACTCTACTTACCTTGCAGGTGACGTGGAAGCGCGCTGGACGTTGGATCGACGGCGCGCGTCGATCTCGAGCGTTGATCGCGTGGAGCGAGGACACCAGATCAACATCAGACGCACGTGCTTAATTAGAGTTATTATAACGGTTTTGATTGACGCGACGTGGCGGCATCACGCGCGCCGATCGGGTGGACACGCGGCCCATGGATCAAGGATCAAACACGTGCCTTATTTGGAGCGTTATAACGGTCCAGATTAAATCTCGCAGGAGACATCCGGACCGTTGGATCAAGAATGAAGGGGCGCGATCGAAGCGTTTCTTATAAAGTATTTTATTTGATTAAATCGTGGCCGTCCATCACGATCCGACGGCCACGACTTAATCGAAACGGTCCATCGTGGACCGTTTCATCGTAACCGTCGATCAAAACGATCGGACGGTTACGCCCAAATTTGGTATAAATAGACATGTTCTTCACGATTCTTAGCATCCGAGTTTGAGATTCAAGCAATTGACTATCCAGACACCTCTCAATCTCGTTTCTCTTGAGTTCTTCCTCTTCCTCTTTCAATTTCCGCATCCACGGAGGGGTAGAAGTCGAGATTTGGTGAGATATCGAGTGAAAAATCGGCGCTTGAAGCTTGTCATCGCGTTCTTGGGTTTTTCGGCGATTAATCGGATTAATCGTGGCGATTTGATCGCAAAACAAGTTTAGTGGAAGCGGTTTTTCATTAGTTACCTCCCAATTATGTTTAATTTTAGTTTAGATTAGGATTTCACGTTCAATTTCATACAATTTCACTCAAAATCACGATTTCGCCGCTCCGAAATTTCTCTCCACTTCGAATCTTGATTTCTCCGCGAAATCAAGTCCAAATTGGACGATTTTTGATTCCGTGGAATCGATTTGAAGTCTACTTTCATAAAATACCATTTTCCCCAATTTCTACCATCAATTTCTCGTCTGATTTGATCAAATTTGAAGAATACATCAAGAAATTCCTTAATTCCCTGTGGATTCGACCCATATTTACTATTATACCCTTGAATTCATGATTAATTCTCAAAATTGGTAAGTTTGGAATTATTTTTGACGCGATACCGCTTGAAATTGACGACCTCGCGGTCTCGTCTCGTCAAATGGCGCCGCTGCCGGGGAATTAAGGCAATTTTCGATCAAATTAAGTCAATTTTGACTTGGTCAACGCAGATTTTTCTCTTAATTTCTTGAAATTCAAGCAATTCAATCGTATTTTGAGTGATCCGAAGTAGAAATCCATCTTCGAGATCCTTAATTCGATAAGATTAAGTGATTTTCGCCCCTTTTCTAAGGATTACGGGCAATTACTTCTTCAAATCGCGTTAAGAACGCGTAACTCTCACGGATAACGACATTCAGGTACGAGTGATTTCAATTTTGAATATATTTTAAGTATTTATAAGATATTGTCCATCTAAATATTCGATCCACTCTTCATGAGAAGACGAACGGCCTGGAGAGTACGGAATAATCCCCTAGAAATAGACCTCTTTGAACGATCCTCACAGACTCCCGAAGCTACCGAGACCGACACTACCGAGACCGACTCGACTTTTGATCCTACCGAACCAGTAGAAATGGCCCGGAATGATGAAGGAAATGCTAGGAAACGCCTTAGTGACTATGCTAGGCCCGTCCTCCAGCGACCTGTCACCAGAATTCACGCACCCCTAGGAAGAGGGGCCAATTTTAGAATAGACTCCCATGTAATGAGCATGCTGCCTATCTTTCATGGTAAGCCTTCCGAAGATCCCTATAGACATGTAGATGAGCTTTCCCAAGTTTGTGAGATTAACCACCTTCAAAATGTCCCCGCCGATACGATGAAGATGAAGAGATAGAGCCAAGGACTGGTTTTTAAAATTAGGGAAAGAATTCACAAGTTGGACCGAAATGGAGGAAGAATTCTTAAGGAAATATTATTCAGTAGGAAAGACCACTTCCATCCGAAAAGCCATCCGAGAGTTCACCCAAGGCTCGTCTGAAACCTTCCACGAAGCCTGGGAACGATTAAGAGATCTTACGAGGGAATGCCCACACCATGGCGTATCTAACCACGAATTAACTCAAATTTTTTATGACGGGTTAGGCCCGCAAGATAGATACCTTTTGGATGCAGCTAGCGGCGGCACCTTTATGAGCAAATATGAAGACGATGCGATGGATCTCATTGAAACGGTGGCGGAAAATAGTCACCATAATGCGGCGAAACCATTTGGAAGAGTTGCAATGCCGAAAGCTCTAGACGCCAAGTCAGCGGAAACGGGGATGCTCCTCGAAAGAATCGACAAAATGGCGGAAGTCCAGAACTTACTCCTGGACCGACTCAACATCCGCAACGGTTCCGAAGGACTCGCCCCCGTCTCACTTCAAGAAGCGTCACCATGCGCGACGTGCTCAAGATTCGACCACGTCGAATTAGATTGCCCCGTGATGGCAATCCAAGGGCAAGGAATGTATAGACAAGGTCCATCAGGAGGACCAAGTCAACAGGGATGACCAAATTATCCAGGTAATTATTCTAACCAGTATAATACCCCTGTTTTTAACAATTCCTTGCAGAATAATGGCTATAGGAGGGACAACGATCAACCTTATCCTCCACAATATAACGGTCAGCAAAATTACCCTAATCAAAGACCGTCGTCGTTCGTCCTGCCGACTCAACCACAAGCATACACGCAAGCTCCACGCCAAACCACGCCGGCATCCGACCCGATCCTCGGCACGATCTCGCAATTAATGGAGCAAATGACGAGGATGAACTCACGCGTGGACGAAATTCAGGACTTCGTCAAGACGAACGTCCAACCGACGACAGACAAAAAGGGTAAGCAAGTAACTTTTACTGACCAGTTACCCTCGCAGGCCACGGCAAATCCAAGAAATCAAGGAGCTTCGTCGACCCAGACTCATAAGATCAACCATATTCATGTCGACGAAGAAGCAGTAGAATCAGCCCTGGCCGTATCAAGCCTTCGAAGTGGGAAAACTCTGCCGGATCCATACAAGGATCATCCTTTCCACCAAGGCTAAAAAGAAGAAGAGGAAACACCAATTATCGTCGAGCAAGACACTGATTCAGAGGACGATGAAGAACAGGTTACGACTGAACCTAACCCTGATAAATATAAGCCCCCTATGCCTTATCCTCAAGCCTTAAACCGACCAAAAGCCAAGACTAATGAAACCGATGAAAATCTACTAGAAGCCTTTAAGAAGGTAACCATAACTATTCCCTTAACAGAAGCCATCAAGCATATCCCTACCTATGCAAAATACCTAAAAGGTATATGTACTCCTCATAGAAACCCTAAAAGGATCCAACTTAGTGAGACGGTAAGCTCCATAATGATGAATTCCTTACCCGTAAAAAAGAAGATCCGGGGAGCACCCATGATCACGAGTGAAATCGGAGGAATGTCCTTTACTAGGTCCCTACTAGATACGGGAGCCAGTATAAACATCCTCCCTAAAGCTGTATTCGGCCAGTCATCATGTAGGGGAGTTACAACCATTCCTTGTAGAGCTATGCTTAGCCGATGGATCTGTTAGAAAACCCCATGGACTAGTAGAAGATGTCATAGTTAGAATAGAAGATTGTTATTTCCCGGTAGATTTCCTAGTGGTCGATATGAAAATGACTAAGGAGGCTGAGCCAAGCCCCGATCATATTAGGGCGACCCTTCCTAGCTACCGTGAAAGCCGTAACTCGGCGGGGAAAGGAGAAGTTATTCTCAAAGTGGGAGAGCACACCGTGAAGGTCGACATCAACAAGCTAATGAAATACCCTTCACGAGCATCGAAGACTTGGGAGCCATCGACTTCGCCGACGATCAAGACATAGACGAATGCGTAGAAGAAGTAATGATGATCGACGAGGAAGCAAGATATGAAGAGCTTCCGATGGGACGAGCCAACTTTAGAGCTCAAAAACTCTCCCGTCTACACTCAAGTATGCCTTCCTTGACGACGAGAAAGCAAAGCCGGTAATTATTTCGTCCAAGCTGGACCTCAAGCAAGAAGAGATTGCTGGAAGTGCTAAGGAAGAATAAAGAAGCAATCGGATGGACCACGACGGACTTAAAAGGGCTAGACCCTTCACTATGTACTCATCGCATCTTCCTAGAGGATGAGTCAAGACCCGTCGGGGAGGCCCGAAGACGACTCAACCCAAGGGTATGGGAGGCCGTAAAAGAAGAAATTCTTAAATGGCTAAATGCAGAAAATTATCTACCCCATATCCGATAGCCAATGGGTGAGTCCGGTACACGTCGTCCCGAAGAAAGCCGGAGTAACGGTCACGACGAACGAGAAGGGCGAGGAAATCCAGAGCGCGCCTACCGAGCGAAGTGGAGGGTGCGCATCGACTACGGAAGGCTGAACTCCGCGACCAAGAAGGACCACTTCCCGCTACCGTTCATCGACCCGAGATCTGGACCGGCTGGCGGGATCCAACTACTTACGCTTCCTCGACGGATACTCGGGCTACAATCAGATTGCTATCCACCCCAGACGATCAAGAAGACCACGTTCACTTGTCCTTTTGGCACCTTCGCCTTCGAGACGCATGCCATTCGGGACTGTGCAACGCCCCGCGACCTTCCAACGATGTATGACGGCGATCTTCTCCGACTTTCTTGGCGACAGTTTAGAAGTCTTCATGGGACGATTTCTCCGTCTTTGGAAACGACTTCGAGACTTGTCTTGCTCACTGACGAAGATCTTTTGGAGGTATGCGTCGGGAAAGCGGCTAGTACTTAGCTGGGAGAAATCCCACTTCATGGTACGAGAGGGAGTAGTGCTCGGGCACATCGTCTCGGGCAAAGGCTTAGAAGTGGATAAGGCCAAGATAGAGGTCATCCAAAACCTCCCTCTCCCAAATACCGTGAAGGACTTAAGGAGCTTTCTCGGGCACGTCGGCTTCTATCGACGATTCATCCAAGACTTCGCGAAAGTTTCCAAGCCTCTCACCACCCTTCTTTGCAAAGACAAGGACTTCATCATCGACGAAGAAGGGAAAGCGCGCATTCAAGACATTGAAGCAAGCACTAATCGAAAGCACCGATTCTACAAAGTCCTAATTGGGACTTACCCTTCGAGATTATGTGCGACGCTTCGGACTACGCGGTGGGAGCGAGTCTTGGGGCAGCGGCTGGACAAGAGCCGACGGCCATCTGCTACGCAAGTAAGACCCTCATCGAAGCTCAAATTAATTACACGACTACGGAGAAAGAGCTTACGGCGGTGGTCTACGCTCTCGAGAAGTTCCGGCCTTACATCTTGGGGAGCAAGATCATCATCTACACTGATCATGCGGCCCTAAAATACTTGCTCTCAAGAAAGAGGCCAAACCAAGACTCATACGATGGGTGCTGCTCCTTCAAGAATTCGACTTGGAGATAAAAAGACAAGAAGGGCAGCGAAAAGCTTCGGTGGCGGACCACTTATCGCGTCTCCACATCTCGGGAGGAGAGGACATCGGAGAGACATTTCCAGGGACGAGCATCTCCTCGCCATCTCGAGTCACGCCCCCCAGTACGCGCACATCGTCAACTTCATCGTAGCTGGATCGATCCGGAGCACTTTGGGAACCGACACCAAAAAGATAAGTTCTTCCATGAGCTCAAGTATTATTTCTGGGAAGAACCACTTTTTGTTCCACCTAGGATACGACCGAGATCATCAGACGATGCGTACCGAGAGGAGGAGCGAGGGGAGACATGCGCGATGTGTCACTCATCGACGTGCGGAGGACGCTCGCGGCACGAGAGCCGCGGACAAGATCCTACGGAGCGGCTTCTACTGGCCCTCCATCTTCAAGGGACGCCCACCGTTTCTACACGGAGTGCCTACAATGTCAAGCGGCAATCAACATCTCCAAGCGAGGCGAGATGCCGATGCGGCCAATCCTTGAAGTGGAAATATTCGATCTTTGGGGGATAGACTTCATGGGACCTTTCCCACCTTCGACGGGAAAAGAGTACATCTTGGTGGCGGTGGACTATGTGTCCAAGTGGGTCGAAAGCAATCCCCACCGGGACAAACGATCATCGGGAGGTACTACGCTTCATCACACGATGCATCTTCGCCCGATACGGTTGTCAGAGAGCCATCATCAGCGACGGCGGCTCACACTTCAACAACTCGCACTTCAGGGCGCTGTTGAAGAAATACGGAGTTCACCACCGCATCACCACACCATACCACCCCCGGGCGAATGGGCAAGTAGAGGTTAGTAATCGGGAAGTCAAAACTATACTTAAAAAAAGATAATTCGTCCAGGATGGAAAGGATTGGGCACACAAGCTCCCCAGACGCACTATGGGCATGCGGACGGCATACAAGACACCCATCGGGATGTCTCCCTTCCAGGCTCATCTACGGGAAAGCACTGCCACCTTCCGGTTGAGCTAGAGCATCGAGCCCTCTTGGGCCATCAAGAAGCTCAACCTAGCACTTTGGGGCGAAGCGAGGCAAGGAACGACTTCTCCAGCTCCGGGGAACTACAAGAGTTGAGGCACGACGCGTACGAGAACGCGGCGATCTACAGAGGAAGACCAAGGCCTTCCACGATCGACACATCCGACGACGATCATTCCCGGATCGGCAACAAGGTGCAGCTCTACAATTCCCGCCTCAAACTCTTCCACTGGAAAGCTGCGCTCCGAGATGGGATGGTCCCTACATGGTTACTGGAATTGTTCGACGGCGGAGCAGTACTCATCTCCGATCCTAAGACCGGTCGACAATTCAAGGTAAACGGCCATCGTCTTAAGCCGTGCACGACTTGAGACCACCCGCACCAGCGAGATAAGGTAAATCTGCATCTTCCCAGAGCATTCGAGGGACGTGACGGTATCACCCTCGTCCCATCGGTAGTCTAGGTTTTTATTTTTGTTTAGTACGGCTGAAGACGTTAAACTTAGCGCTCTTGGGAGGCACCCCAAGATTATCTTACCTTTTAGTTTTGTGTTTTTAATTTCAGTTTGCTTTTAGACGTTGAAGAACTACATTAGGAAAGGGCGCACCTACACTGGAAAATCCCACGAGCATCACGGACTAATGAGCTTTTCTAAACCCATCTCACCGCACTTTTTATTGTTTTTCATGCCATGATTCGATGAGTTTTTCACATGAGCATGTAGTATTCATTGAGGGCAATGAATGATTCTAGTTGGGGGGTGAGGATTTAGAAAAAATTTTTCCTTTTCAAAATTTTTAAAATTCTATCTTCTAAAAACTCCTATTTTTCAAAATCTTTGATCTAATCTACCCCACCTTAGAAGTCTTTTCATCTAGAGATCTGACCTACTAGAGATGTAGAAGTGAGGACCTTATAGTCCATATGATTACATTTTGAGTAATAAAGCTAAATGATCTAGAGAGACCAATGGATTAGAGTAGTGGTTGACTTCTTTGGGGTTGGGTACCTAACAGGCACCAAGGAAAAAGAGTAATCAAGAGGTTGAAATGCTATGGGATTGAAAAGGAGAGTATTTGAGAGAAAATAAAATTCCATCCTCTACCTATTATTAGCCCAAACTGCTTAGTATGAGGAATTTTCCGAGGCTAGACTTTTCCCTTTAAAGAGTGCAATGATCCATAATCTTTGTAGCACCTATCTTTTCCTTATAGGCATGTAGTTCTCTCTTCCAAAGCAGTCAAGTAGTAACACCATATTTGTTTTAAACTTCGCTTTTGATGATGAACACTCCCAAGTGAATCCACACATCCATTTCACCTTCCACTTTTTTCTCCCACATGTGCTTATACCCTCACTATACTTCATTTGCTACACACTCTCTTCAGAAATCCTAAAACTCCTCCACAGCATCATTCTAGTCTTCTCAAATGCTTAAAAAAAAAATTGAAGAAGAAAAGAAAGAGGAGCAATGTCAAAAGAAAGAGAGAAATAAGAAGTTACAAGAAGGAAAAATAAGTGGGGAACATCTTCTACCTTTATCTCTACCTCACTATCATCTCCATCATCTACCCTATCCATCATCATCCACCTCACTTGGGAGTATAATCATCATAAGTGGTACCTTCTTTGATTTTATCATCCACTTTGTTTTATCAGCATATTTGCTTTTAGCCAAATCATACCTCTAGAAATAGTATCTTTTATTTCCTTCAGCCTCCTCACACGATGCATCCAAAGATAGGAACCCATTTGAATTGCACTCTTTTAAGGAGGAAAGCGAGTTGAGGGGAATTCTAAGTACTAGGTAGCCTCCAATTTGAGGGAAGGAGTGATGTTTTTATGGAGAGGGTAAGGAATTACATCCACTCATGAGAGAGTGAGTTTATTTTCAGCACCATAGCATCATACCTTAGATAGGCTTGCCTTGATTACAATCAAGAATTAGACTTGAGCATTAGCAGATGAGCACTACCCTAACATGCACTAAAGAAGTCAACCTAGAAATGGAATCTAGATCATTACGGCCTACAATATGAGGAAAACATGATCATACATTTATACACTTCACCTTTTTAGTGGTAGGATCAAAGGATGAAAAGCCTTTCTAGGGAGATCATGTAGTAAATTGCTAAGAGACTAGCAATAATTTAAGTTGGGGGATGTGATAACATGCTATATTTACATCATAAAACATGATTTTTCATGCATATTAAAACATGAATGATTTCATTTACATGCATGTTATCATATTTATATGTATTTTTCTATTATTCCCTTAAAAAGTCATTATAATCTCAAAAATACTTTAATTTAGGGTTAATTTTTTTATAAATTAGAGTTTCATAATTTGATAACCCATATTTTTTTCTTGAGATTATAACTATTTTTTTAAAAGATAAAAATAATAAGAGAAACAACTTTTATAAACATTCATTTTATTTTCTAAAGATTAAAAATCTTACTAAATGAATGTATTTTTTTGAAATAATAATTTTAACTCTTATTATTTAATTAATTTGACATTTTAGAATAATAGATAATTAAATTTTTTTGATCAAATGAAAGAAATTTGGATTAATTTGGAGTTGTATTTTTAAAAGATATGATTTTCACAATTTTTTTAGGGATCTTTTTTTGTATTTTTTTACTGGATTTTCTATGATTTTATTTTTCGATTTTAAATAATAAAAAAATAAATATTAAAAAGGGGCGCGGGGCCCAGCGTGGATGCGGCGTGGCACGCGGGGCCACGTGGCAGCGCCACGCGGGGACCCAGCGCAGCGCCTATGTGGTGCATATATATTATTATATTATTATTACTATATATATTAAAAGGGGGTCTTCAGCCTCGCCTAGAGGGGGAGGGTATTACCCCTCTTAAATGACAGGGTATTATATACCCAGACATGTTTCGAAAATATTCTCCGTGTGGGACTAATTCCCACACTCTACTTACCTTGCAGGGTGACGTGGAGGCGCTTGCTCGGGACGTTGGATCGGCGGCGCGCGTCGATCTCAGCGTTGATCGCGTGGAGCGAGGACACCGAGATCAACATCGAGACGCACGTGCTTAATTAGAGTTATTATAACGGTTTTGATTGACGCGACGTGGCGGCATCACGCGCGCCGATCGGGTGGACACGCGGCCCATGGATCAAGGATCAAACACGTGCCTTATTTGGAGCGTTATAACGGTCCAGATTAAATCTCGCAGGAGACATCCGGACCGTTGGATCAAGAATGAAGGGGCGCGATCGAAGCGTTTCTTATAAAGTATTTTATTTGATTAAATCGTGGCCGTCCATCACGATCCGACGGCCACGACTTAATCGAAACGGTCCATCGTGGACCGTTTCATCGTAACCGTCGATCAAAACGATCGGACGGTTACGCCCAAATTTGGTATAAATAGACATGTTCTTCACGATTCTTAGCATCCGAGTTTGAGATTCAAGCAATTGACTATCCAGACACCTCTCAATCTCGTTTCTCTTGAGTTCTTCCTCTTCCTCTTTCAATTCCGCATCCACGGAGGGGTAGAAGTCGAGATTTGGTGAGATATCGAGTGAAAAATCGGCGCTTGAAGCTTGTCATCGCGTTCTTGGGTTTTTCGGCGATTAATCGGATTAATCGTGGCGATTTGATCGCAAAACAAGTTTAGTGGAAGCGGTTTTTCATTAGTTACCTCCCAATTATGTTTAATTTTAGTTTAGATTAGGATTTCACGTTCAATTTCATACAATTTCACTCAAAATCACGATTTCGCCGCTCCGAAATTTCTCTCCACTTCGAATCTTGATTTCTCCGCGAAATCAAGTCCAAATTGGACGATTTTTGATTCCGTGGAATCGATTTGAAGTCTAATTTCATAAAATACCATTTTCCCCAATTTCTACCATCAATTTCTCGTCCGATTTGATCAAATTTGAAGAATACGTCAAGAAATTCCTTAATTCCCTGTGGATTCGACCCATATTTACCATTATACCCTTGAATTCATGATTAATTCTCAAAATTGGTAAGTTTGGAATTATTTTTGACGCGATACCGCTTGAAATTGACGACCTCGCGGTCTCGTCTCGTCATCACGCACGTGTCATTTTAAAAAGAGTTATAACGGCCACGATTTCAGGCGATCAAACGCATCTGAACCGTTAGATCGCGATCCAACGGGTGCCGTTTTGATGCGTTTTATAACGCATATCGCGAAGATCAAATCCGGAGTGTCCATTCAAGATCGAAAGGCTGAAATAAAATCATAACGTTTCGCCGTTACATGTGCATCTGGACCGTTGATGGAGCTTGAAACGCACCGATCGGACGGTTAGGCCTAATTTTGTCTATAAAACGAAGTGTTCTTCAATTTTTGTAAGCATTCTTGGAAGATTTCACTTAATCGACCTATCTACACGCATCTTTCCTTGAATCTCTCACTTCTAATCTATTCTAGACTCAATTTTGCGTCCACGGAGTGATTAAAAGTGAGATTTCGTCGATCGATCAAGGAGAATTTGTCTCTTGAACACTGATGTTCACGTTTGAATTCGCGGAATGAATAGCCGTCGATCCGGTGATCAATTGGATCGATTCGATCATTATCTCGGGTTAGAAAACAAGTTTTTCCTCTAATATATCGTCATGTATCATCAATTTTTAGTTTAGGATCTTAATTTAGTTTAATTTAGCCTTTAATTTCAGTTTATGTTCTTCGTGATTCTGAAAATTTCATCCCACTTCACTCTTTGATTTCTCCGCGATTACTAATCCAAATCGAGTGATTTTTGATTTCGTGGATAGATCTTTGAGTTATCTTTCTAATATACCATTTTCCCTAATTTCTCACCTCAATTCATCGTCCAATTTGATCAATTTCTAAAAGATCTCTCGAAAATACCTTAATTCCCTATGGATTCGACCCTTATTTACCATTATGCCAGTCAATTCGAGTTAATTTCTCAAAATTGGTAAGTTCAGTATTATTTTTGACACGAGACCATGTGAAATCAACGACCTCGTGGTCTCGTCTTGTCACCAACCCCTGGGCGTTAAATGGATGCTTAAGAGGAACAAAGTGGCTATATTTTGACAAACGGTCAACGATGACCCAAATTGTGTCAAACGCTTCAAATTGAGGTAGCGCTTCGATAGAGTCCATAGTTATATCTTCACAGATGTTTTGTTGTATGGGGAGGGGCTAAAGTAATCCCGCGGGTGATAAAGAATTGGTTTTGTTTATCTGACACACTTGAAATTTTCTTACATGTCGTTTGATATCACCCTTCATTCCGGTCTAGTAAAATTGGTCTACAACGTTGACGAAGCATTTTATGCGGTCGTTAAAACACACAAATGTTGGTAAAAAAAATATTCTGAACTCACAATGACAAAGATATAAAATCAAGTTAAGTGTAAGTATCAGATTGATCCACAGAGAGCACGGTTGACTTTTATCATAGAGATGACTTGGTCCACCTTAGGTTTAATTAAAGTTTTAAAGAAGTGATAATGATATATAATCAATAGAAATGATCTAAATATATGATATAAGATATTTTTAGACTTTAGAAAACTGATTTTTAGAAGAAATGTCAAAAGTCAAGGTCAAAGAATTGACTTTGACCAACAGTTGACTTTCTAAAAATCAGAGAATAAAAGAGCTTAAAATATTACAAAAATTATATATTCGGAAACTAGGCAGAAAATGGAATTTATTGGTATAAAATTTGTGACTTTTCAATGAGAATTGGATTTATTATGAATTATTGAAAATCAAAGATAAGAAAAATCCCGAAATGAGCACTTCGGTGAAAATCCTCAAATTGACTAACCAAATGATATCCAAATTTTGAAATTAATATACCAATAGAAATATAACAACTAGAGGATACCAAAGAGACTAAAATTTTCAAATTCCAATTTATATTTTAAGAGTAATTGATCCCACAATTTAACGTCCAAATTCGGATTGAAAATGAATAGTGGTTTGTAAAACATTAAATTGAGGGATCAAATGATTATAAAATTTCACAACTTTACTATCCACGGAAGGCTGATGAAACAAGGAATCTAATGAAACTAGAATCAAGTGATTCGGACTTAAGATCAGAGAGATATCCTTATTTGAAAATCAGCAAAAATCTGGACTAGATTTGGGCGAAAAAGAAGAACAAAACGACTTTTAAAGCAAAATTATCCTCCTAAATTTAATCTAAATAGATATTTCTGCAAGGTGAATGATTGATTCTCACTACTAACCCGATTGACGCGAGAATTTTGCTTCAATTCACGTGGATTGAAGAGGATTTGATTGGTTTCTTCCTCGCGTATGTTCGGAGTTCAAGGGGAGAATGCGATTGAATCAAGCAACGATTCACGATCAATCCTGCCTCAATTCGATCGAAATTGAGTCTAGGACACAGGGGATCATGAAGAACTGAAGATTATGCTCCAAAATTTCTGAATTACTTCACAATTCAATCAAGAGTTAAGTCGAAGAAGAGATTACATCGATATTTATAAAGAAATATTCTGCGAGGGATATGGACTGTTCGTTTCGCGATGAAATTAGCGCCGTCCGATCGTGCAAAACCGGTTGAATCGTGGCCCACAACGCGGTCCACGTTCTCCTTTAACTAGAGCCATCCGATGAGAATCGAAAGCTCCTGAAGCGTCCACGTGTCGCCCCACTATCACACGACGCGACCCACGCTTCCCGCTTATTTTGCCCGTTTGATGAAAATCGGAAGCTCCTGATGCGTCCACGTGTCATCAAGTGAGTTGTCGACTGTGTTCACTTAAGTGTCTATTAGTGCACGTGCCCTGATGGTGATCGCGTGGACCCCGAGTCCACCGTATCAACGTGCTTCATTTGATGCGCGTGTATCCAACGCCTGCGACGCTGCCACGTGTCTTGCAAAGATGAATTTTCGAGGGAACATAGTCACACACAGAAGAAAAGGACATGAATGGCGTGTATATAAGCTGGGGCGATATAACGCATTTGCGTTCCCGCCCCAATACTCTAACCAGGGCCCACTAACCCGTGGGCCCTTCACATGCCAGCCCCCTCACTGCCACGTGGTGCCACCCGAGCGTCCGCGTTGACTTGCGTGGCCCTGCCAGGCGTACGCGCCACCTAGGCGCCACCTCCGCCCCCCGTAGGCACTGTGTGGGCTCGCGTGGCTCTGCCACGTGGCCTTGTGTGCCATGTCGCATCTACGAGGGTCCCGCTCCACGTCATTCCGCGGTTCCTGCTGATAAAAACCCCTTTTTGCGATTTTAATTAAGGAAATAAAATCGATAAAACTCAAAATAAATTCTGGAAAAATCTAGAAAAATCTTAAAACTTCAGAATTTCATATCTTTAAAAATGTAACTCCTTTTAAACTCAAATTTTCTCCATTGGCTCACAAATTAATATCTTTTTAATATTATGCCATCTAAAATAAATTAAAAGAAGAATATAAGGCTAATTTAAAATAAATTGAATGATCCTTATAAGAAATGTATTTCATATCATCCATACATCCTCTTCTTAAAATTAATTCTTCTAATCATCTACTAAAGTGAAAGTAAATCAAGGAAAGTAATTAATTTCTATTTATTTAACCTTCCAAAAGATTAATAGTCACTAAAGCACAAAAATAACCCTAAATTATGCATAAATATGAACTTTAGTGAAACGGCATACCAATGGAGAAAATTCATAAAACTAGGATAACATGCATCATAATTAAATAAAATAAGCATGAACATTAGTTAAATAAGGTAAGAATTTAAGTTAAATATGCATGTTATCAAACACGTTTATAGTTTTTGAGGTAGCCCGCATACCCCCCTACTGGACTGTCATGAAAATCTGATAGAATAGCCTTGATGGAAGAAGACCTTCGAGGAATGACTAATCTGCCTTTGTACCTTAACTGATTGTGATTGATGGTGAAATGGGAAGGAATGTCTGGATTAGCTTCCAATTGGTGAATAATTTTGAGAAGCGAAGGGTCTTGAAGGACTTCTTGGCAAATTGCTTCCATGTTCGGCGAAAATAGAAATGAAATTTCCTGAAGGGTGGCGTCATTTTCTAGATTTTCCAAATTCACCCTCGACAGTGTGTCCGCTACCTTGTTGGTTTGGCCTTCTCGGTATTCGACAGTGAATTGAAAACCCATTAATTTCACTAACCACTTGGCATATTGACTAGGAATCTCTTTTTGTTCCCAAAGATACTTGAGACTCATCTGATCCGAATGAATAGTAAAAGGTTTGTGGATTAAATAATGCTTCCATTTCTGCACTACCATGACCACCGCAAATAATTCAATTTCGTAGGCTGATCTAGGTACCTTGGTTTTTGGTAGTCCATGACTATAATAAGCGATGGGTCGCCCATGTTGCACCAAGACAGCTCCAATGCCAAGATTAGAAGCATCAGTTTCAACAACAAACGAGTTAGTGAAATCAGGGAGGGCCAATACCGGCGTGGTTGCTAAGGCATTCTTCAAGTGATTGAATGCATCCTCAGCGTCCACAGTCCATGCTAGCTTGTTGCCTTTGGTCAATTGAAATAGAGGCTTGGCAATTAAGGCATAATTCTGAACGAATCTGCGGTAGTAGCCTGCCATGCCCAAAAAACTATGCACATCCTGGATACTCTTGGGCAGAGGCCACTTAAGGATGGAGCTAACCTTGCCTTCATCAGTCGAGACTCCCTCAATAGAAATCCAATGGCCTAAATACTCCAATCGTTCTTGTCCCAATTGACACTTTGCCACATTGACATGCAATTGATTTTCTTGTAAAAGAGAGAAGAGCAAGATGAGATGTTCCTCATGTAGTTGAACGTCAGTGCTATAAACCAAGATGTCATCAAAAAATACTAGTACAAATTTATGAAGGTAAGGCTTAAAAAATTTGCTTCATTAGTGATTGAAAAGTCGACAACGCATTACATAAACCGAAAGGCATCACCTTAAATTCATAATGATCCTCGTGTGTCTTAAAGGCAGTCTTCGAAATATCCTCTTCTTTCATCCGTATCTGATAATAGCCAAATCGTAGATCCAACTTCGAAAAGACCTTTCTGCCGTACAATTCATCGATTAATTCATCCACAACTAGAATGAGAAACTGATCAGGAATGGTCAACTTATTAAGTGCGTGAGAATCAACACATATGTGCTAGCTAGCATCACGCTTCTTAACCAATAATATAGGGCTTGCATAAGGGCTCTGTGAGTGATGGATAATTCCCGCGGCCAAGAGTTCTTTTACTAGTCTTTCTAGTTCATTTTTTTTGTCATAAGAATGCCGGTAGGGCCGCTGATTGACCACTGGAGCATTGGGTACCAGAGTAATAGCATGATCAATATCACATGGCGGTGGTAATCCTCTTGGCTCTTGGAAGACTTGTTGAAAGTGAGCTTGGAATTTGTCAGCTAACGAAGCATGTGCGGGTGCGTTATGCATAGGATCCTGCACATCCTCTAAGAAATATAGCTCAGCCATAAAAATGCTCCCCGCAAAAGTATCCTTGTTGATATTTTTAGAGTCAACCATCTGTCGATACAAATTTGGATCGCCTTGCAGAATATGCACTTGACCATCCACAATGAATTTCATGATTAAATTCTAGAAATGTTGGTGAACCCATCCGATGGAATCCAACCACTTTTCCCATGATAACATGAATGCTGGAAAGAGTCAACAGTAAAACTCATCAATGATCATAATGCCTTGAGTGATGATGGGCACTTCAGCATATTTGCCCTTCCCAAAGACCACTGTGCCATCACCAAGAACAATGCGAGGTTGACATCGGCGTTAATGGTAATTTGAGTTCCTTTGCCCATTTGCCACAAATGAAATTATGAGTCGCACCGGGATCAATGAGGATTACAATATCTCGGTCCTGTATCTTTCCCTGTAGCTTCATCGTAGATCTTTTGGACAATCCATGTACCGAATTACATGACACAAAAGCAGTGAAGATATTATTCATTTCAAGAGAATCACTGTCAACTAGTGCTCAATCCTGGTCAAGATCATCCGAATTTTTCATCTTGTCATCGTGGACCAATAATATATTAAGTTGTTTCTTACATTGGTGTCCCGGGGAAAACTTATCATCACAATGGAAACAAAGACCCTTGTCTTTCCAAGCTTGAAATTCTGCATCAGTCAACCGCAGTTGCCACGTGGAGAAATTAGTTGCTGGTGTTAGGCTAATAGTTTGTGATTTATTAATTGGGGCAGAACCACCCGAGGTAATAGCTTTGCCCCTTTCAAAAGTAGAAGGAGAATTAGTGGAATTATATCCTCCAGGGTTTCTGAAGCCCTTGTTTGTTGAGGACAGTGGGACCGATTGCTCAGGTGGAGTAGATGATCTCATGACATGCCAATTGGCATGGAGTTGCTTCTCCATTTTGAGTGCAGAATCCATTAAGGCCGATAGGCCCGTGATCTTTAGGACGTCCACATGAGAGCGAAGAGCTGGTGTGAGTCCCTTCAAGAAGACACGCTCCAAGAATTTAGGCTCAAAATCCGGAATTTGAGACGATAACCGTTCAAATTCAGAGCGGTAAGCCATAATTGTGCTTCCTTGTTTGATGTCCATGAGCTTTTCCAAAGCCAAATCCGGATCAAAGGAATTCCAACGCTCATCCAGCTTGGAACAGAATTCCTGCCATGTGTGAATTTTATCATTTTTTTCGGTCCACATAAACCAATCAAGTCTCGGTCCATCTAGATATAACACGATGGAACTCATGCGATCAGACTCCTTGATATCATTAAGTGTAAAATACCTCTCAATTTGTTGAAGCCAAGCTTCAGAATTTTGACCACGAAAGGAAATAATTCCCCCTTTTTTTCCTTGGTCATAGTACCAATGGTAGTGACCGGCGGAATCTTGACTTCTGACAGCTTGTTGCCAACGGAAACTTTAGGTATAGGAATTTCCCCCAACTTAATGAAAACCGAAGTGGTTAATGTTTGCATTTGGAGCATCATTTGCTGGAACATACCTTGAGGTCTGTATTTGTTCCAAAGTAGCTTGCCTAGATGCATGAGCAACTTTTAATTCATCAATTTGCATAATCTTGGATTTCATTTCCTCCACCTGAGTCGTCAACTTTTCCACGACCTCAGCAGCATGCTTCGCCATGTGGAAGGATGGCTCTGGTACCAATGGAATAACACTTTGATTGATTGAATATAGGAAATTATAATTGTCCTATCAAAGTAACTAGAGGAGTTTCAAATTCTTGCTGCTGAAAGAAACACTCGAGATCGACCGGAATTCTATGGATATAAATCCATGGGAACTTCCGATGAGGTTCCCCGTGACAGCTACTACAACCGAAAGAGAGATGATCTCAGATGAAACCGATCAGGTGCTCTAACCTGATCCTTGGCGCCACTAGTCCCTCTGGTGATCAACCTCCGTCTCTTTGCGCGAAAAAGATGTCCTGAAAATAACCGTCCTCCCCCTTTTATTCCCCACCACCTCAGCTTCAAAGACTGTGGTCTTTCTCGCCCTTTCTTGAAAGCTATCATCGGTAGACCCTTCCGATGGACCTATTAACTTCCTCTTTATTTAAGCGCCTATGCTTCTAACGATAATTGGTAATTATGGGAGCCCTACCAGATTATAGGATGACACTTTCCTTCTCCATTCATGAAAATCACTAATTATTTTGTTCATATCAACCCCATGTATCATCCATCTTTAAATCTATACTGGAAAAGCCTCTTTGTTCATGAAGACGATGTTTCATAACAAATACTTGCTGTAAAAATTTGTAAAAGAATTTAAAGTTTAGTATTGTATCTTAGAGAACATTGTAGGGGATCTACTGTCTTTTGATCCTTATAGAACAGAAGATGGATTACAACGATAAGATAGAAGTTAGGATCTCCCTCAGTCGCCTCTTACCAAATGCTGCCTGTCATCTTGTTCTGGTCCTCCTTTTTCTCCTAGAACTGTCTCTTCCCTCTTTTCCCCTGGCTTACCATCTCCCCTCCTATTTTTACCTTTGCCCTCCTACTCCAGAGCCAGCTCTGTGCTTTGGGGTCCCTAATTGAGTCCATGGGCCCCACCTTACCTCTTGAAGTCCTCTTTTAATGACTCTGATGGGCCCAGGCCATTTTATTTATTTCCTCTGCACTGGCCTTTTGATAACATACATATTTAACTTAAATTCTTATCTTATTTAACTAATGTTCATGCTTATTTTATGTGATTATGAAGCATGTCATCATAGTTTTTATGAATTTTCTCCATTGGCATGCCATTCTACTAAAGTTCATATTTATGCATTAATTAGGGTTAATTATGTGCTTTATGAATGCTTAATCTTTTACAAGGTTAAATAAATAGAAATTAATCACTTTCCTTGAATTACTTTGGCTTTAGTAGATGTTTTGAAGAATAAATTTCAAGAAGAGAATGTTAGGATGATATAAAGAAGACTTCTTAAGAGATTATCTAAATTCATTATGAATTCATCTTATATTCTTCTTTGAATTTATATTTTAGATGACATGATATTAAAAATGAATAAATTTGTGATCCAATGGAGAAAATTTGAGTTTAAAAGGAGTTATATTTTAAAAGATATGGATTTATGAATTTCTTAGATTTTTCCAGAATTTATTTTGGTTTTAATCCCTTTAAAAATGGCAAAAAGGGGGGGGGGTTTATATCTCCACAGGACCCGTGGAGCTGACATAGCGCGCGGGACCCGTGCGGATGCGACATGGCACGCAAGGCCACGTGGCAACGCCACGTGGACCCACACGCGGAGGTGGCGCTGACAAGTGGCAAGGCCACGCGAGTCCACGCGGACGCCCGAGTGGTGCCACGTGGCGGTGCGAGAGACTTGCGAGTGATGGGCCCACGCAAAGGCCACGTTGGTGGGCCCAGGTAAGAGTATTGGTGTGGTAACGCAAAGGCCTTATGCCGCTCTACGTTTATACTCACATATTTCATCCTTTTCTTCCGTGTGGGACTATGTTCCCATTTAATCTCTTAATACAAGACACGTGGCAGCATGGAATGCATTGGATCAAAAGCGCACTGAAGGGTGCACGTTAATCCAATGGATCTTGTTCCATTGGATCAGTAATTTAACACATGCTTGAATCACAACTTAAGTAACATCGGACGCTCAACATTTAATCGCGCTATCGGCGATCATGGGGCGACGCGTGGATGCATCATGACGATCCGATCAAAATCGAACGGGCAAAAAAGCAGGAGAATGTGGACCCGGGTCGGGGATCGTGGCTCATCCTACGTGCACAATCATGGCCGTCCAACCGATCTTCATCAGATCGAACGGTCAGCGCTTTTCACACGAGATTTCCTTATAAAAACCAATGTATTCTCTTCTTCTAAGTAACTCTTGATTAATCGTGAAAAAATTAAGCAATTTTGAAGGCATATCTTGAGTTCTTCGCAAACCCCCTGCGTCCTAGACTCAATTCCGATTGAATTGAGGCAGGATTGGTCGCAAATCATCGCTTGATTCGATCGAATTCTCTCCTTGAACGCCGAATGTACGTCGAGGAAGAAACCAAGCAAATACTCTTCAATCTGCGTGCATTGAAGCGCAATCCTCACGTCATTCGGGTTAGTAGTATGAATCGATCATTCATCTTGCGATAATTTGTATTTAGATTAGATTTAGGTAGTTAATTTTATCATTAAAGTCGTCTTGTTCTTCATTTTCGCCTAAGTTTGGTTCAAATTTTTTCTGATTTTGAAATAAGGATTTCTCACTGATCTTAAGTCCAAATCACTTAATTTTAATTTAATTGGATTCCATTTTTCATCAGATTTCCGTGGATAGAAAAATCGTGAAATTTCATTATCATTTGACCCCTCAATTTAACGTTTGACCAACCACTGTTTATTTTCAATCCAAATTTGGACATTGACTTGCGGGATCAATTACTCTTAAAATATAAATTGAAATTTGACAATTTTGGTCTCTTTAGAATCCTCTGGTTGTTAGATTTCTATTAATATATGAATTATAAGATTTGGATATCATTTGTTTAGTCAATTTGAAGATTTTCACCAAATTGTTCATTTCAGGATTTTTCTGATCTTTGATTTTCAATAATTTATAATAAATCTAATTCTTCTTGAAAAATCACGAATTTTATATCTATAAATTACATTTTTTTCTCTAGTTTCCGAATATATAATTTTTGTAATATTTTAAGCTCTTTTTATTATCTGATTTTCAAAAAGTCAACTATTGGTCAAAGTCAATGCTTTGACCTTGACTTTTGACATTTCTTATTAAAATCAGTTTTCTAAAGTCTTAAATATCTTCTCTCATATATTTATATCATTTATATTGATTACATATCACTATCACTTCTTTAAAATCCTAATTAAACCTAAGTTTGACCAAGTCAACTCTACAATCAAAGTCAACCGTTTTCTCTGTGGATCGACTCGATACTTATACTATACTTGTTTTATATCTTTGTCATTGTGAGTTCGGAATTATAAATTTTGTTTGACCGACATTTGTGTGTTTTAACGACTGCATAAAGCGCTTCGTCACCTTTCCCCTTTTATTCTTTCGTCTTATGTAGGTAAGCATAGGGATCGTATCAAAATCATTGCTATTATAAGATGTGAGTAACATCAAGACAAAAAATTTTGATTTAAAAAATTCTTATGAACATAAATGGCAATCCTCGCAGCCAATGAACCTATTGCAGAGTTTTTATATGAATGTCAACCGATAACTCATTGAAAAAATATAGGGTTTAATTCATGTTTTCTAGTTTTGATATATTAACCACAAGAAATTGAATTTTGAATTGCAGCTAGAAGATAGAAAAAAAATCAATGTTAGAAGACCAAATATCCACCTTGCAACAGTTGGCCTTCCCCTACCCTTGCAAATTCAGACAAATAGCAAATTCTGTTCCATTTGGTACAGATCATTCGGTTGCTCCATCTGAACCTCTTTCTCCTTGCCAAACCAATCCAGACAAATAGCAACGAGAGATCAGGCAAAGGAGAGGATTACGTATAATACAGGATAAACATGGAATGTTAAGTACAAGAAGAATCAGTGGGTCAGCATTGTAGATAAGCAAAAACTAACGTAACAGGTACTCATCTGACGGCATTACCCTTACAAGGATGGTGAGGGTTGTTAGACATGGACATTTTCAAGAAAACTTTGGGATGGCCTTTATGGAGTAGAGAGAGAAAAGGGAAAGAAGAAAGACCCAAGAATTTAATATACAAAAGAATGGAGGATGCTGCAAATTGGGCATCACCTGGACTCAAATCTTCGGGCCAAAGTTCCTCATTTCCTTCCACTTTCCTGGATCAGCTATCGGGGAAATGTCCCTGAAACTTTTATGAGATTATTAAGCCGTGATGATCTCTATTCGGTGAATGGTAATCGATCAGATCCTCCTTCGAGGGCATCTCTCCATTGCCGGTATCTAACTCCAAGCTTATCGTATGAAACAGGCAAATTCCATACATTAGCCCCATTCATCATCCTCTCCTGCTGCCCAAGCACCAGCCTCAAGTCCTCATTTAGTACCTGGATTTAGGGTGATCCAGAAATTTCATTTCACTTCCCAATCCCTTGATATTAATAAGATAAAACATAAAGAAATAAATCTATTTCTTCTTGGAAGTCAAAGGAGTTTTTTTGGGGGGATTTACACTACCTTATCAGCGAAGTATCTCCAGAGAATTTGCATGAACGGGAGGTGCTTCAGCTGAGGGGCAAAATCGAGAGACATCCTATAGAGCAATCTAGTCTTGTGTTTTGAGGAAGGAAGACACACATGAAGCTGATGCAAGTGAGTTGAACACTCCTTTGTGCTTTGCCCTTCCAATTTCCCTGGCTTTGAGATTCCAATAGTTGAAAGAACCATACATGGAGGCTTGAACTCCATATCAATAGGGTATGGGTCCCAGTAACCTTGAAGCCCCGATGATGGCGTTAAAAATTTCACCAGGCTGATAAGATTTGGATTGAAGATACCTCAAATGAATCCATGTTCTTTATGATTTGATAGTAAACATAAACAAGGTGGATTTTCATGAATACTATACCTTGGGACAGCCCATCCTTTAGCAAAGGTTGAGGTATGAGTGAATGGAGCATGAGCAAGGTCAAGGAGATTGTCCAGGAGAAGCCCATGCTCCACTGGCAGCTCAATCACTATCTGTTCACGGGTTGGCAAAACAAAACCTGCTATTACAAATAATTTGAAAAAATATAGGCTTATAGTTCTATTCACCTCTGCATGGATCTGAAACCCTGGAGGGGGTAGAAGAGATGGAAGAGTGGAAGTTGGAGGGTCACTTCCAGGCCACACCCATATCATTCCTTCATGCTCAAAGCACGGCAAAGACTTGATTTTTACTTTGAGCATTTTGGTAGAGGGCATCTTCTCACACTTTCCATCGGTCGAATACTCCCACCCTGAACCAACCAGGAAAAGACATCAAATTTAATTATGAATTTCTTGAATCATCCAAAGGTTAATGTTCCCTACCATGATAAGGGCACTGTATCCTGCCTTCATTGACTGAACCAAGGTGAAGAGGGCAGGCTCTATGAGCACAAGTATTCTGAACGCATCCTGGCTGTCCATCTTTTCCCCGGAATATGACCCATGGTTCTTCAAAACAATCTATGGGCACCTAATGTGGAAAAAGAAAGATTTGATATATAACCATCAAACACCAAAAAGTGGGGAATTTTCATCTCTCTCTCTCTCTCTCTTACCATGGTGTCCTCTTTCAAATCTTTGGAGAAGGCAACAGGATACCAGAAATTCTTCAAGTTTGGGTGATAATCCTTAACTGGGCCGGACACATCCAACCCTCTTCTTTGACGCTGCATTGACATTTTATCTTCAGATATGGAGGTGGACAGTGTTCTTTGATTGACCAGAGAAAAGTCAGTGTCGACTTCAATGGTGCTCTTTTCTTGTAACAGTTTGTCATTTACTAAAGTCTCCACAAATGCTAGCTTTTGGAGTGCTGCCTCCACTCTTGCCTCGGATATATGAACCTGGATTTCATCAAATCATTCTTCTAGTATCATTGACAACAAAATATTATATGAATGGCAGAGAGAGAGTAATCTTCCATACCTGTTGATGGGCCTGGGCTAATTCCTCTTGCAGACCTGCCAACTCCTTCTTAATTGTTCCTATCGACTTGTACTCTCTTGCCAGAGGGTTGAGAACTTCCACCACCTGAATTCATGAATCATGATTCAGCCATTGAAAAATTTCCCCTCTGTGTCCTTAGTAACGAGCATGTTGGAACATTCTCAATAAACCCATGATGATATTGCGCCATTAAAGTCCGTGGTTGACTTTTTCCCCACTATCTCCGCTTCTCTCTTTACCATCTCCACCAAATTCTCTCACGTTCTTCTCTCTCCTCTCTACTTCCTCTACTGTAAACACTATGTATTTCTTTGTTTACATCAACGCATTATCAGGGTTTCTTGTTCAAGGAGCACAATGTAAATTATGATCCCAATAAATGCGTGTTGGAATAATCCCAATAAAATGAAAAACAGTGGGCAAAATTTTCATAAAAAAAGAACCCAAATGGAAGTTAGATAGATGGACGGCGAGAAAAATTTACGATAATTGCTACCTTTTCATGGAGAAGCATTATAGAGAGGAGATCATTACGAGCTCTCCAATCACAGTACTGGATATCATATCTGGCAACTTCCAGAGCTTGATGCGCATCTAGAAACTTTCCCTTGTAAGGTGGCTGAAGTGGCCTGGGATCCTCCACTTCAAAAACAGACTCCCACGTGTTCTTCCTCTCTAGACTACTACCGCCGCCATTATCTTCTGTTAATACTGCCACCACCCTGAACCCGAATCTTCCCGGAACGTTCTGCACATTCTCAGAAAGTAAGTTTCATAACTGGGATTTTCTTTGGGTTTTGTAGAATTTTGATGATATCGGGTGCTAGGATTTACCCTTTTGGCGTATAATATGGATCTAGGTCTGTAGAGAGAGGAAGGCAGTAGAGAGAGAACTGCCGCCGCCGTCGTCATATTGTTGTGTGGCAGCGGTGGACAGCGGAGGGACTGAGAGAGAAAAAGAGGAGGAGAGGGAGAGAGAGAGAGAGAGAGAGAGAGAGAAAGTGGAGATTTTTTCTATTTAGTGGGTAGATTTTTCTCACTTAATGATAAGGGGTCGTAGCTGCCCGCGATCTATGTTGGCCTCCCACAAAGCGCCACGTGTAGAGGAAATTAGGCGCTGCAGTTCGCTCGTGGAGAGCAGGCATCCACGTGGATTCTTGGGTCCCACCTTGTTGGCATTTGGATTCTTGGCATCCTATCGTTGGACACGTCCGTCATAGGGAGTTGCCAGCTCAGATTCCCAGGATATCCCGAGGAGAAATTCCACTGGCGAAAGAATCTGAGTCCATGTACGAAGCAAAACGCATGCGCGCAGGACAGATGCAGACACAAATATTCCTCATAGTGTTATGTTTAAAATTATTGAGAGTCGGTCTCTCTCATCAAAGCATGAGTTACGTGTGAGTCAAAACTGAGGAAAAGGGAAGATATTGAAAAATCATGTCCACTGCCATGAATAGTGGCTCAAAAACTTCTAGAGTTTTATGGATACTTTGCTGGAGAGTTTGAGTTCAAGTGCAAGGATTATTTTTAGTAAACTCTTTCCTTTTTAGTTGACTCTTTCAAAATCAAATAGTTTTATGGCATCATTAATGTCCATGCATGATGAACAGTGTTTTAAGTATTCTTTACCCATCAAATCTTACTTTTCACCTTGATTTTTTGCATCCATGCCAGAATACATAGAAATTCCCGCAGTTGATGTGTCATGTAGATCATGTTTGAGCTTTGAAACAAATTGAATATCAACAAGAGTTTTCTTGCTTTTTAATCCACATTATACATTCATGTGGAAGACGATGGATTCATAATGAAGAGTGCATATTGAGATCGTGCCCTCATCCCTTTATACATTGGAGAGGTTCCTAGAGATGAAGGGCTAGAAGTTTAAAAGAGGGATTTTAAGAGATGCATACATGCACATGGGAGACAAAAGAATCTTGGAATACATGAGAAGATACATGAATTTGATGATATGATGATTGAGGGCCTATTCAGACTTCTCACAAGCCCCTTCATTCTTGAGCATAGTTCTTGATCATGCCTAGATTGTTGTAGAGGTAATCATAGGAGTTCTACTGATGCCCAAGGTGAGACCAAATGGTAAATTGAGGTGTTCACGAAGAGAAATCGTGAAACACACAATGAGATGCATTTGAGGAGATGGTTGAGAGTGGCCGCTAGGAGGGTGTAGAGCTGACTAAGGAGACTAATATCCTAAAATTTACAAATGCATTTTAACCTTTAATAAATCCTTTTAATTCATAGCTGCCATAAACATCATGCACATTTGTGATATTTGTGCATCATTCTTTGTGATATTAGTGTATTCATCATCCCATTTCATTCAAAAGCTCACTGTGTATGAAGTTTGGGTTATTTATGTGCGTTAATCATGTTTGACATTTTCAAGGGCAAACAAGTTGAGATTGGTCATGTTTTCATTGATTTTTCATGGTTTCAAGGGTATACCGAAGAGAATTAGGAAACAGAAAAAACATAAAATAGTTTACATTCGTTTTTCACCTATTAAGTCAAACTAAGACACTTGAAATTCTTAACCTCTTTAGTTATTTTTTTGTTTATTGTGACAGGCAAGAATAAAACTCAGATGGGAGAAAAATAGCATAAATTTCAAGTCAAAATGATTTCTAGTTTTAGATGTGAATGCTCGCAGTTCATGATATTTCTCTAGAATTTTATGAAATCAATTTTATAATATTTAGCACTTTGTGAAGCCTAATTAAATAAAGGGGTCTTGCTCTAATCTTGCAATGCTTCCATTCGAGAGTGGGTTAGTAGGCCTTTAAAAACTTGAGGAAATCCAATGTTGAAATCCCTACATTGCTCATGCTAGCGAGTGAGACTAGGGAATTTCAATAGACCAAAAAAGAGTCATATCAATGGGAAATTATCTGGCATAAAGACAACAACAAAATTGGAAGAATAAAAAAATGCACAAGACGTTAAGTCTGGTCATAAATATTAAACTTATCACGTATTGAGAGACAACCCATTGATCTTACCCTTATAGTTTCTTTCTATTTTGGGTCTTATTCACTATATTTAATGTTATTAATGTTTTATTGAATAAAATATTTTTATAAATTGTATTTCAATAATCACACAACTAACGATTATCAAGCACCCTCAAGGGTAGTATGGCTAGAGAACTAAGACACATTTGCCTTCCCAACAAGTCATGAACTTGAGAAATCTATAGTCCTCAAAAGACACCACAAAATCTTTAGTGAATCACATTGATTTGCCAAGATCCTTAGACTCTCCTCTCAAATATTTTATATGCGACATCATACTAGTATCCTGAAATCCCAAAAATAGGGTGAAAATTAGTTAAAAAGGGGGGGGGGGGGAAGATTGATGATTTAAAATGTGTGATCATTGAAAAATACATAGATGCATCCAATAAAAGCCAACAAAGCATTAAGTCAAGGTCTAATTCACAAGGAATAAAGTTTTAGAACAATAATCTTGGAGTGCTAAAAAATTTATATAATTCGGAGGACTACATGTTCACAAGATAAATACAATTTTTGATTAGAAACTAGACAAGATGAATGTTCTAATGAAACCAAATTTATAAAAATTGGATAAGAATTGAAAATGGGATATTGTAGAGAGAATCTAGGGAGATAAAACGATGTATTAGAAGAGAGAAAATCAAACTAAATAACTAAACAAAAAAATAAAAAAACCATTAAAGAATTTTTTTTATTAATCCTTCCCTAACTTTGAGGCACCATTTTATCAATATTATTCACTAAAGATTGAGGCTTTTGTTAAAGCATTTCCCAAATAAAGCTCTGAAGTTCAAGTTAAAATACCTCAACTTATCCTTCTAGCTTCATATTTGACATGATCAAGATAGTATTTTTGGTTCAATAATATATTGAAGGGTTATAGGATCATCAAGGTTCCATTCCTAATAAGATTGAATATTTTTAGACAAAAATGTTGGTTAAATCATTAAAAAATGAAGCAAAGAGTTAAAGGGTGTTACAAGCATTTTATTCACCTTTTTATGAGGGCCCAATACCCATGATTAGGCCATGTTGCTTCTTATTTACATGATAGAGTGAAAACAAGATTGGAGGTTACAAGGGCCATCAAATCAGCTTGTCCTATCTTCTCAGTGGTCACTCACATTTTTTATCGAGTTTAAATATCTATATTTCAATTTTTTAGTGATGATGGTCAATCGATTGATGATCATTGATGGTCTATCACATTGATCACAATTGATCAATCATTACAATGATTAGATCGTCCCAATTTTGAATGTTTGTTGATAAATGCAATTTTAACATGAAATTAAAACATTCCATTTTTATGCATGTTATTATACTTTGAATGTATATCTATCATTTCATGCAATTTTAAGTTATAATCTCAAAATGCACTATTTTAGGGATCATTATGCATTTTTAAATTATATATTTTAGAACATATTATTCCCATCTTTATTTAAGATTATAATTGGATTTTAATGTTAAATAATAAGAGAAAATACTTTTTATATACTCATTTTTTTCTAAGTTTCAATTTCTAAGAGAAATGAGTATATTTTTGAAATAAACATTTATTCTCTCGTTATTTATTAAATTTGAATTTTTAAAATAATAGATAATTTAATTTATTATCCAACAAAATAAATTTGGACTAATTTGGAGTTGTAGTTTGAAAGTTATGAAATTTCTAATTTTTAGGAATTTTTCTAGAATTTTTCTGAATTTTTTATGAATTTAATATGATTAATTTTGAATTAAAATGAATAAATAATTATATTTTTATTGCGTGCTGACATGGCAGCTGATGTGGCATAGACAAAATAGCAACGCCACGTGGGGGTATGAGAGCGCTACGTTTCACACCTGTGTACATGTGCGCGCGTGTGATTAACGAGAATAAGCACCCTTTTAATATTTTCATTATCTCTTTAATTACTCAGCACTTATATACCTGTCGCCAAAATTTTCATCATGTTAGACTATCTTTATGTTTTTTTCTGCGCAGGTGTCGTGGCATCATGTGGAGCGTCTGATTGCGCAATTTAATTGTGATCGTAGATCATCACTTACATGAGGGGGCTACGCAGTGCACTCTAATTTGTCGATGAATCATTTTAAAATGGTTTAATCTCAGCCATTCATCTAAGGAGTTATACCGGTTGAGATTAAAATCGTTCAGTGGACATGTGGGCTCATCCAAGGCATCATATCAAGATTAGACAGTGAGCATTTCTTCTTCTTCACGCACAACGTGACGAAATCACAGCGCTTCATCTTCGATTTAATGGATGCAATTTAAATGTAACGATTTGCATCAAATGTGTTTCATCAAAACTGTTGATCGAAGATTAAATGCCCAACCGACGATTATGCCCAAATCAACCTATAAATTGACATGTTCTTCGACGATGTAAAGCAGTCTTGGATGTTTTGAGCTATTGAACTGTTTGGACATCTCAATCCTTGAATCTATTACTGATTTTCACGTCCAAGGAGTGGTTAAAAGTAAGATTTCGTCGAAAGAATAATGAGAATTTGCCTCATGAATGCCGACAATCATTTTCAAAATCACAGAATGAAAAGCCTTTGATCCAACGATCAATTGGATCATTTCAAGGGCTATCTCGACTTAGATTATGTGTTTTCCTCTTAATATTTCATCTTGTATCATGAAATTGTTATTTAGAATCATAGATTAGGTTAATTTTAGATTTTATTTTGGATTTCTCTCTCTTCACGACTGATTTTTATCTAATTTTTCGCTCTTTGATTTCTCTGCAAATCTTGATCCAAATCGAGTGATTTTTTATTCCGTGGATTTTTCTTTGAGTTCTCTTTCCAAATATATCAAAATCTCTAATTTCTCACCTCAATTCATTATTTAATTTGATCAAATTTTGAAGAACACCTCAAAAATACCTTAATTCTCTGCGGATTCGACCCTTATTCCCCAATATGCTTTCTAATTCATGATTATTTCTTAAAATTGGTGAGTTTCAAACTTTTTTTTGATGTGAGTCTGCGTGTATTCAATGACCTCGCGGTTTTGCTTCGTCACTCATCAATCTGATTATAATTGCCCTCGGCTGATCAATCAAAACCATCAATCAACCAAGGAATTATCATGATGGGAGTGGGACTCCTTAGTTCATGTGATCCAATATCACATGAACTTCACCTGGATTGAATGCTGAGATTGCATCATGAATCCCAAAAATAATATAAACCTACGCTTAGAAAATTATATATTATTAAATCATTAAATTAAAGAGTCAACGTCTATTCATAACCTTTGCTCGGTGCTTGGGTGGTTCTGTGAATCACCATATATTATGAATGTTTACATGTTTTAGTGGCATAGTGAAAGCACCACATGATTTTTGGGATCTTAGGTCAATAAGCAACGAACAAAATATTAAACGTAGAGGAATATATTGAATTAGGTATTCAAAACACCAAGACACTGAAAAATATGATCCTATCATTTAGTATGTATAAGAAAACATACTTACGTGGTTCACTTGAAGGAGTTCTTGAAGCTATTTGTGGTAACCACACGATTTCTAACCTTTCTTGAAGTGTCTAGCCTTTTACGGTAACCAAACGATCGCTAGATAGTTGGATCTCCTCTTGAAAGCTCTGTTGGGTTTTGAGGTCGATAAACTTTCTCAAATTTTGATCAAAACATCGAATACAGTGGAATGCATTGAATCTGATGTTCAAAACATTGATGCACCAAGAACTGATGATCCTATCATATAGTATGTATGAGAAACATACTTACAAGGTTCTCTTGAAGTAGTTCTTAAAGCCATGCAAGTGTCTAGCCTCTAGCAGTATCCACAAGGTCTCCGGATTGTTGGATCTCCTCTTCAAAGCTATTCACCAAGAGAGAAAGACAAAGAAATGAGAGAATTTCCACAAGGCTTGCATGAGTACCTTGAGTTTTGGTCGTTCTCCCCCTAATTATAGACATTTAGTATGTGGATTTTTCATAAAAACCCTCGTAATTATGTCTATATCCACCAACATCTATAGACCTAATGTGTGTGACCCTCTAGGTCCATATATCTCACTAGTTAATAACTCTATAGACCAAATAACACCTTATTGGTCAACCTTAATTAATTCTCCACATCAACATATAAATGAATTAATTAAAGATCGATTTAACCCAAACGATAGGTTAAGTTTTCAGCCTTTTGGGTACCAAGCTACACCGCGTACTTTTGGAGATATGAAGTATGTAAGAACTCTCTAATGGAACCTTTCTGTCATTGATTACTATTTATATATAATCTTTCATCCGCATGAGACTCATGAATGACTTAGGGTATTGTCAATTATGAAACCCTAATATGTCACTCAAGTTAGTATTGATGTGTGTAGGAAATCATCGAGAACTCTTCCAATATTTCTACTATATTGGCCAAGGATTTCATCGCATCTCATTCCTTGAGTCGATCTCCTCAAATACTGAGAGCAGATGATCTAATCTTGATCACACAATCATCTTCGTGGAATTCATGTCATGTTCAATATATGACGTTTTACATATCTTGCCGCTAGGAATTTATAAGTTATAATCAAAACACGATCATCCATCTACAAGATGTTTTTAGTGTCTCAAGTTAAAGGACCACATACACAACTATGACATAAATAAACCTGATTGATAATGATACAAATGCGTGCGGTCGTTGAAAACACATAGATATGTGTCAAAACATTTCCAAACTCACCAATTTAAGATAAAAATCAAGTATTCAATAGTATAATGGTGAATAAGGGTCGAATCCACAGAGAATTAAGGTATTTTTGAAGTTTTTCTTCAAATTCGATCAAATCGGACAAGGAATTAAGGTAAGAAATTAGGGAATTTAGAGATTTGGGAAAAAAACTCCAAGACGAATCCATGGAATAGAAAATCATAAGTATGCTCCGCCGCATCAGCTGCCATGTCAACATGCAAAATTTTAAAAAAGTAATTTTTAAATCAAAATAAATTAAAAAATTAAATCCAAATAAATTCAAAAAAATTTCAAAAAAATCCCTCAAAATTAGAAAATTCATAACTTTAAAAATATAACACCAAATTAATCCAAATTTGATATTTTTATTAGAAACTAAATAGGCTATCATTATAAAAATTCAAATTTAATAAATAAGAAGAGAATACTTTTTTTCAAAAATTTACTCAGTTTTTTAGAAAATAAACTAAAAAAATGAATGAGTATATACAAAGATATTTTCTCTTATTAGTTTACATTAAAATTCAATTATAATCTCAAATATAAAATGAGAATAATATAATTTCAAGGATCTCTCTTTAATTGTTTATGTTTATCCCTAGAAATAGTACATTTTGAGATTATAACTTAAAATCTCATAGAATGATAGATATGCACTCAAAATATAATATCATGCATAAGAATGAAATGTTTTATGTCATAATTTGCATTAATAATTATATAATTACATGTTTAAATTGCATGTTATCACTGCTCCATCAACACATCTCAAATCTGCCATGGAATGTGTACAGGATGTCACAGCCTTCCAAGTTTCATCTTCAAGAAGCCATCCACTAGGATCAAGCAAGGCATTGGAATCCTTGGCCTTCACATAGAAGGATTTCCAGTTAGATAGCTGATCTGACGACGCGCACCTCACCTAGACAAGAAGATCACTCCCTTCCTCATTGATGCCCTCCGCCTTTGACAGAGATCCTCAGTCACAACTCCTCCAACCTCCGAGTTCTCCGAAACACAATGTTGAAGATTTCGAACCCATGAGTTCTCTTAAACATTGCTCCTAGTGGATGGCTTCTCAAATATGTTGTGGAAGGAGATAAAGCATATCTTCTATTTGTTTAAACCTTGCTTCTATTTGTTGACATACTTTTTAGAGACTTTATGGAAATTTTTAGAATTTTTTCAAAAAATTGTGTAATTCAAGTAGCAAGACTAGTGATTTGGATAGTAAGAATTCTTGAGGTTGACTGAGATTAAGATAAAAAAAATTGTGATCGAGGTCGATTGAGACTAAGATTGAGACTTGATTACGGTCTGGACCGAGTAGAGTGACAAAAACCAAACTGTGACCATAACTGTCCAACCCTACTCTTGATGAAGAGCTTGATGGATATCATGTGGCCTATATGCCAATCACACTTCTATGTATCTCGTTTATGTTCATTGAAATAAAATTTATTCATTGTCATTCTTGTGTGATATTTGTAATGAAGTTCATGAGCACATGCAATGACTAAGTGAATTATGATGAGATCATAATACAGTGATAACTAGTCATTAAACATATGTTATAAACATTCCTATTCATGAGATATTTGAGAAGGACATTGAATTATTTAGAAAGCGTAGCACTATCTGATCTAACTCATATGATGAGTATAGTTGATCCTATAGCCATTAGTGTGGAGACACTAAGGATAGATAGTGGGTGCTCTTTGGAGAAAGAGTTCATTGAATTGATTCGTATGAATCCTTGAATAGTAACTATACCTAATTTTTAATTTCTAACATGCAATTTTTATATATAATTATGTGATTATTGATAACATGCAATTTATATATGAATTTACATGATTATTTATGCAATTTAAAGCATTAAATATTCTATTTGTATCCATGTTATCATATTTTGAGTGCATTTTAATCATTTTATATAATTTTAGGTTATGATATAAAAATATAGCATTTTGGGGATAATTATACATAATTCTCTTAATATAATTTTATCCTCATTTATATTTGAAATCGTAATGATATTTTCATGATTTAATGCTAAGAGAAAATATTTTATTTACACTCATGTATTTTTCTAAATTTATTTTCTAAGAGGAATGAGTGTATTTTTGAAATTAAAATTAATTCTCTTGCTATTTAAATATTTTGACTTTTTAAAATGATATATAATTCAATTTATGATCCAAAAAACAAATTTGGATTAATTTGGAGTTTTATTTTGAAATTTATGAGTTTTCTTCTCTTGCTGGATTAATTCTCTTGCTATTTAAAAATTTGGACTTTTTGAAATTTGGAGAATTTTTTGGAATTTTTCTAAATATATTTAAACAAATTTTTTATTTTTAAGAGAATAAAAAATGTTTAATTTAATCACGAATTGACATAGCGAAATGCCGCCATGTGGCGACGTCTATGTGTGGCACGTGTGCGCATGTGTGCATGCACGTGTGCTCGTGTGAAAGTGATTAGTGGGTTAAGCATATGTTATGAAATTTACGCTAATCCATTAATATGTCATATGTTATAAATGCAATATAATCTCATAATTTATTCTATGTGGGACTATTTGTGTTTGTTTTTATTTTCAAGTGACGTGGCGCAACGAGAGAGGTCCGATCACGCGGTTAAATTGTGGGCGTCGAATATCACTTACTCAGAAGGGTACATGACGACATTTGATTAGGCGACAATTAGATTTAAAGCGATTTAATCTCAGCCGTTGATCTGAGGAGTTATAACGGTTGAGATTAAATGCGCTCAATGAACACGTGGATTCATCGTGAACGTCTGATACAGATCCAACGGACATCATCAAAGGACTCCTCTTCGTCACATGCGATGTGGTGAAATCTGGACGCTTCATTGTGGATCAGACAAACGCAACTTAAAGATGTCGATTTGTCAAGCGATGTTCAATTTGAGCCATTGATTAAATCAAATCGACGCATCCAATGGTTATGCCCAAATTTGCTTGTAAAATCAAAATGTTCTTCGACGCGAAAACTTAATTCTTGATTTTTGAGCAAATCGAACTGTTTAGACACCACAATCTGAGAATCTCTTGAATTCTTCCTCTTCTAGACTCATTTCCGCATCCAAGAAGAGTTAGAAATCAAGAATTGGTTGAAAGAATTGGAAGAAATCACATCTTGAATGTTGAACTTTGTTTTCGAAATCGCGGAATGAAAAGCTCGAATCCGGCCATTAATTGGATAATTTCGATCGCGATTTTGGGTTAGGTTGAGTGTTTTCATCTTAATTCATCTTCCTTTAGCATAATATTTACATTTTGAATAGTAGATTAGTTTAATTTTAGTTTTAATTCTGGTTTAAATCTATTTTCGCGATCGAATTTCTATCTCAATTTCAAATCTCAATTTCTCCTCTAATTTTAATCCAAATTCAGTGATTTTTGATTCCGTGGATTTTTAGTGGAGTTATCTTTCTTAGTATACTAAAATACCTAATTTTTCATCTCAATTCATTGTCTGATTTGATCGAATTTCAAAGATATCTCAAAGAAATCTCTTATTTATATGTGGATTCGACCCTTATTCATCATTCTACTCTTTAATTAGTGATTTAGTCCTTTAATTAGTGATTTTGGAAAATTTTTTGACACAAGTTCGTGTGTAATCAACGACTGCACGAAATCGTTTTCTGAATTATTAATGCAAATTAAGACATAAAACATTCCATTCTTATGGATGTTATCATACTTTGAGTGCATATCTATTATTTCATGCATTTTTAAGCTATAATATCAAAATACATTATTATAGAGATAATTATGCATAATTAAATAATATATTTTAGAGTAAATTATTTCCATCTACATTTATGATTATATTTGGGTTTAAATGGTGAATAATAATAGAAAATATTTTTTTATACCCTCATTTATTTTTCTAAGTTTTATTTTCTTAAAGAAATGAACGTATTTTTGAAGTGAAAATTTATTTTCTTTTTATTTTTCAAAATGATAAATTATTTAATTTGTAATCCAACATAATAAATTTAGATTAATTTGGAGTTGTATTTTTAAAGTTATGAATTTTCTAATTTTTAGGGATTTTTGTAGAATTTTTCTGAATTTTTTTGAATTTATTTGAAATTTGAAATTAAAAAATTGTCATTTTTATCGCGCGCTGATGTGGCAGCTGATGCGGTGAGAGAATGATGTGTCACTATGTGGAGACATGTATTCGAGCCATGTGATGCACACGTGGGCATTTCTATGCGTGTGTTGGCATGCGTGTGTGCACGTGTGTGCGTGTGTGAGATTAGTGGGTTAAGCATCCTTTTCAAGATATTTTCTAAGCCCACTTAACACTCGCTCCTTATATACCCAAAAATTCACATTTATTTTTGTCATGTGGGACTATCTTTATGTTATTTTTATGCATGCGACGTGGAGCGATGGGAAGTGTCTGATTCACATATTTAATCAAAGCTGTCGATCTTTACTTAAGTCGGGGGGTGGGGTACGCGGGGACATCTGATTGTGCAACGATTTATTTTAAAAATGATTTAATCTCAACTATTCATTTGAGGAGATATAACAGTTGAGATTAAAGGTTCTTGATCGACTTATGTGGACGTGTGACGACATTTCAGGCGTTCGATGAAGATCGAACGGCAAGCGTTACAAGACGATCGAACTTCACACTCTGATGCAACGTCACTTAAGCACTCGATTTTGAATCGGATAAATGCAACTTAATGGCGACAATTCGCATCTTGGCGTTTCATCTTAGTCATTAATCGAAGATAAAACGCCAAATCCAAAGGTTACGCCCGTATTTGCCTATTTATATACATGTCCTTCAACAAAAAATATATTATTGGATGTTTCGTGCTATCAAAATGTTTAGACATCTCAATCATTGAATCACTTGATTTTTTTCCTCTTCTAGATCAATTTCTGCTTTTAGGGAGTGCTTGAAATCAAGATTTTGTCAAAAAAAAGAGGGAGAAATCACCTCTTGAATTCCATAATTTGTCTTCGAAATTACGGAATGAAAAGCCCTTGATCCAGCAATCAATTGGATCATTTCAAGCGCAACTTCAGGTTAGATTATGTGTTTTTCTCCTAATCTTTTTGTCATGTATCATTAGATTCTAATTTTAAATCATATATTAATTGAATTTTAGATAATTTATTAGTTTTCTCTCTCTTCGCGATCAATTTTTCTCTCTAATTTTTGCTCCTTGATTTCTCCGCAAATACTGATCCAAATTACGTGTAGCCATGTGGCGATGTATGCACACACCATTAGAGGGTTAAGCATCCATTAATGGATATAAGCTAACCCAATAAGACCGCTTGACATATATACACAATTTTCTCCTCGATTTTTGCCTTGTGGGACTATTTTTTTTTATCTTTTTTATGCGTAGGTGACGTGGCACATTCAGGAGTGTGCGATCGTGTGAATCAATTGTAATCGGCGATTTTCACTTAAAGCGTGGGGTACATGGCGCATAACGGTTTATCAGCGAATCAACTCATCAAATTTGGATTTAAAATTTAGAACATTGGCGAGTTGAGGTCGAATCCACAGATAGGAGGGTTAAAAGATTGACATCATAACATTTTTTTTTGGTATTTTTAGATTTATAAAGTTGAAATGATCGATAGAAGGAAGAAGATGTTTACGAAAATGAGATAAATCAATCAAATGCTTCCAAATCCCTTTCAAAGATTGAAAGCCGTTAATTGATGATGAAAAAGTGATTTTAGGGTTTGAGAATGAGAAATGTTTGATAAACATAAGAGGACAATAGAAAATATACAGAGAAGATGATTATAATCTAACTATTCATAATGAAAACACATCTAGTGGTGCTCTCTAATCAAAACATACCTTGGAGAGCCCGTACATTTGGCCCAAAGTTGGCGTCTTTCATCCAACACGAAGAATGAAAAGGAAAGAGAAGAAACTCACTAAAAATGATGTTTCATACATTAAGAATGATCAATCGCTGCCTTCTTTCCTTCTGGCTAGCCAATGCTAGAGACAAACAAAGAAACATTCAAAGCCTACTTTTATTTCTTCTTGGAATTTAAATCATCTCCAATTGATTTGTAGAGCTTGAAATGAAAATCATTCCCGTCAAATTTCAGCCCCTAACTCGATCTGGATCATGAGATATCGCGATTTTTAATTTGGAGCATTTTTTTGGTAGTTGATCGGCCTTCTCTCTCCTCAAGTGCGTGGTCAACCCGCTCCCGTCGATCAAATTTAACTGTGATGATTCCCATCCGAGCCTTTCATTTGAATTGTTGATTGAAGATGAAGAGGCATATCGAATAGTCACACACAAATGTAGCCTATTTATACCCCTGTTCTTCAACGGAAAGATCATTCTTGGATTTTTTTGGAGCAATCAAACTATTTAAACATCTCAATCCTTGAATCTCTTGCTTTCTTCCTCTCGTAGACTCATTTCCACGTCCAAGGAGTGTTTGAAAGTTAGATTTCATTGAGAGAATCGGGAGAATTCGTCTTTTTGGGGAACTAATTTGGAGCATTTTTGGTAGTTGATCTGGCCTTCTCTCTCCTCAAATTGCGCTGGTCAACCCGCTCCCGTCGATCAAAGTTAACTGTGATGATTCCCATCCGAGCCTTTCATTTGAATTGTTGATTGAAGATGAAGAGGCAAATCGAATAGTCACACACAAATGTAGCCTATTTATACCCCTGTTCTTCAACGGAAAGATCATTCTTGGATTTTTGGAGCAATCAAACTATTTAAACATCTCAATCCTTGAATCTCTTGCTTTCTTCCTCTCGTAGACTCATTTCCACGTCCAAGGAGTGTTTGAAAGTTAGATTTCATTGAGAGAATCGGGAGAATTCGTCTTTTGGGAACTAATTTGGAGCATTTTTGGTAGTTGATCTGGCCTTCTCTCTCCTCAAATTGCGCTGGTCAACCCGCTCCCGTCGATCAAAGTTAACTGTGATGATTCCCATCCGAGCCTTTCATTTGAATTGTTGATTGAAGATGAAGAGGCAAATCGAATAGTCACACACAAATGTAGCCTATTTATACCCCTGTTCTTCAACGGAAAGATCATTCTTGGATTTTTGGAGCAATCAAACTATTTAAACATCTCAATCCTTGAATCTCTTGCTTTCTTCCTCTCGTAGACTCATTTCCACGTCCAAGGAGTGTTTGAAAGTTAGATTTCATTGAGAGAATCGGGAGAATTCGTCTTTTGGGAACTAATTTGGAGCATTTTTGGTAGTTGATCTGGCCTTCTCTCTCCTCAAATTGCGCTGGTCAACCCGCTCCCGTCGATCAAAGTTAACTGTGATGATTCCCATCCGAGCCTTTCATTTGAATTGTTGATTGAAGATGAAGAGGCAAATCGAATAGTCACACACAAATGTAGCCTATTTATACCCCTGTTCTTCAACGGAAATATCATTCTTGGATTTTTGGAGCAATCAAACTATTTAAACATCTCAATCCTTGAATCTCTTGCTTTCTTCCTCTCGTAGACTCATTTCCACGTCCAAGGAGTGTTTGAAAGTTAGATTTCATTGAGAGAATCGGGAGAATTCGTCTTTTGGGCACTAAATTTTTGTTTTTCGAAATGCGATATGAAAAGCCACGATCAGGCGATGAATTGGGTTATTTCGCGTGTGATTTTGGATTAGAGTATGAGTTATCTCCCTGATCTTTCCTCCTCTAACATTAAGAATGATCAATCGCTGCCTTCTTTCCTTCTGGCTAGCCAATGCTAGAGGCAAACAAAGAAACATTAAAAGCCAACTTTTATTTCTTTTTGGAATTTAAATCATCTCCAATTGATTTGTAGAGCTTGAAATGAAAATCATTCCCGTCAAATTTCAGCCCCTAACTCGATCTGGATCATGAGATATCGCGATTTTAATTTGGAGCATTTTTGGTAGTTGATCTGGCCTTCTCTCTCCTCAAATTGCGCTGGTCAACCCGCTCCCGTCGATCAAAGTTAACTGTGATGATTCCCATCCGAGCCTTTCATTTGATTTGTTGATTGAAGATGAAGAGGCAAATCGAATAGTCACACACAAATGTAGCCTATTTATACCCCTGTTCTTCAACGGAAAGATCATTCTTGGATTTTTGGAGCAATCAAACTATTTAAACATCTCAATCCTTGAATATCTTGCTTTCTTCTTCTCGTAGACTCATTTCCACGTCCAAGGAGTGTTTGAAAGTTAGATTTCATTGAGAGAATCGGGAGAATTCGTCTTTTGGGCACTAAATTTTTGTTTTTCGAAATGCGATATGAAAAGCCACGATCAGGCGATGAATTGGGTTATTTCGCGTGTGATTTTGGATTAGAGTATGAGTTATCTCCCTAATCTTTCCTCCTCTAACATTAAGAATGATCAATCGCTGCCTTCTTTCCTTCTGGCTAGCCAATGCTAGAGGCAAACAAAGAAACATTCAAAGCCCACTTTTTATTTCTTTTTTTGGAATTTAAATCAGCTCCAATTGATTTGTAGAGCTTGAAATGAAAATCATTCCCGTCAAATTTCAGCCCCTAACTCGATCTGGATCATGAGATATCGCGATTTTAATTTGGAGCATTTTTGGTAGTTGATCTGGCCTTCTCTCTCCTCAAATTGCGCTGGTCAACCCGCTCCCGTCGATCAAAGTTAAGCTGTGATGATTCCCATCCGAGCCTTTCATTTGATTTGTTGATTGAAGATGAAGAGGCAGATCGAATAGTCACACACAAATGTAGCCTATTTATACCCTTTGTTCTTCAACGGAAAGATCATTCTTGGATTTTTGGAGCAATCAAACTATTTAAACATCTCAATCCTTGAATATCTTGCTTTCTTCTTCTCGTAGACTCATTTCCACGTCCAAGGAGTGTTTGAAAGTTAGATTTCATTGAGAGAATCGGGAGAATTCGTCTTTTGGGCACTAAATTTTTGTTTTTCGAAATGCGATATGAAAAGCCACGATCAGGCGATGAATTGGGTTATTTCGCGTGTGATTTTTGGATTAGAGTATGAGTTATCTCCCTAATCTTTCCTCCTCTAACATTAAGAATGATCAATCGCTGCCTTCTTTCCTTCTGGCTAGCCAATGCTAGAGGCAAACAAAGAAACATTCAAAGCCCACTTTTATTTCTTTTTGGAATTTAAATCAGCTCCAATTGATTTGTAGAGCTTGAAATGAAAAATCATTCCCGTCAAATTTCAGCCCCTAACTCGATCTGGATCATGAGATATCGCGATTTTAATTTGGAGCATTTTTTTGGTAGTTGATCGGCCTTCTCTCTCCTCAAATTGCGCTGGTCAACCCGCTCCCGTCGATCAAAGTTAGCTGTGATGATTCCCATCCGAGCCTTTCATTTGATTTGTTGATTGAAGATGAAGAGGCAAATCGAATAGTCACACACAAATGTAGCCTATTTATACCCCTGTTCTTCAACGGAAAGATCATTCTTGGATTTTTGGAGCAATCAAACTATTTAAACATCTCAATCCTTGAATATCTTGCTTTCTTCTTCTCGTAGACTCATTTCCACGTCCAAGGAGTGTTTGAAAGTTAGATTTCATTGAGAGAATCGGGAGAATTCGTCTTTTGGGCACTAAATTTTTGTTTTTCGAAATGCGATATGAAAAGCCACGATCAGGCGATGAATTGGGTTATTTCGCGTGTGATTTTGGATTAGAGTATGAGTTATCTCCCTAATCTTTCCTCCTCTAACATTAAGAATGATCAATCGCTGCCTTCTTTCCTTCTGGCTAGCCAATGCTAGAGGCAAACAAAGAAACATTCAAAGCCCACTTTTATTTCTTTTTGGAATTTAAATCAGCTCCAATTGATTTGTAGAGCTTGAAATGAAAATCATTCCCGTCAAATTTCAGCCCCTAACTCGATCTGGATCATGAGATATCGCGATTTTAATTTGGAGCATTTTTGGTAGTTGATCTGGCCTTCTCTCTCCTCAAATTGCGCTGGTCAACCCGCTCCCGTCGATCAAAGTTAACTGTGATGATTCCCATCCGAGCCTTTCATTTGATTTGTTGATTGAAGATGAAGAGGCAAATCGAATAGTCACACACAAATGTAGCCTATTTATACCCCTGTTCTTCAACGGAAAGATCATTCTTGGATTTTTGGAGCAATCAAACTATTTAAACATCTCAATCCTTGAATCTCTTGCTTTCTTCCTCTCGTAGACTCATTTCCACGTCCAAGGAGTGTTTGAAAGTTAGATTTCATTGAGAGAATCGGGAGAATTCGTCTTTTGGGCACTAAATTTTTGTTTTTCGAAATGCGATATGAAAAGCCACGATCAGGCGATGAATTGGGTTATTTCGCGTGTGATTTTGGATTAGAGTATGAGTTATCTCCCTGATCTTTCCTCCTCTAACATTAAGAATGATCAATCGCTGCCTTCTTTCCTTCTGGCTAGCCAATGCTAGAGACAAACAAAGAAACATTCAAAGCCTACTTTTATTTCTTCTTGGAATTTAAATCATCTCCAATTGATTTGTAGAGCTTGAAATGAAAATCATGCCCGTCAAATTTCAGCCCCTAACTCGATCTGGATCATGAGATATCGCGATTTTAATTTGGAGCATTTTTGGTAGTTGATCTGGCCTTCTCTCTCCTCAAATTGCGCTGGTCAACCCGCTCCCGTCGATCAAAGTTAACTGTGATGATTCCCATCCGAGCCTTTCATTTGAATTGTTGATTGAAGATGAAGAGGCATATCGAATAGTCACACACAAATGTAGCCTATTTATACCCCTGTTCTTCAACGGAAAGATCATTCTTGGATTTTTGGAGCAATCAAACTATTTAAACATCTCAATCCTTGAATCTCTTGCTTTCTTCCTCTCGTAGACTCATTTCCACGTCCAAGGAGTGTTTGAAAGTTAGATTTCATTGAGAGAATCGGGAGAATTCGTCTTTTGGGCACTAAATTTTTGTTTTTCGAAATGCGATATGAAAAGCCACGATCAGGCGATGAATTGGATTATTTCGCGTGTGATTTAGGATTAGAGTATGAGTTATCTCCCTAATCTTTTCTCCTCTAACATTAAATGTCAATTTCGAATAGTTGATTAGGTTAATTTTGTGAAATTTTATTTTTTTTCGCTCTTCTTGATCAATTTAACTCTTTAGGTTTCGCTCCTTGAGTTCTCCGCGAATATTGATCCAAATTGAGTGATTTTTTAGTTCTTCGTTTAATTAATATTTAAATTAAATTGACTAAAATATTTAATTTCTCATCTCAATTCTTCATTCGATTTCATCAAATTTGAAGAAAACCTAAAAAAATTTCCTATTTATCCATGGATTTGACCCTTATTCCCTATTATACTAATTAATTCTTGATTAAAAGTTTAAATTGGTTAGTTTGATAATTGTTTTGACTCGCATTGTTTGTTATTAATGATCGCACGAAATCATATCGTGAAAAAGATTTCACGTTCTCTTGCTCGTGTATAAATAGAAGGTGTAACATCATTAATAAATGACCTTCTTTCTAAATTTCTCTTCTATGTGTGATTTCTCTCTCTTAAAGTACCCCAAGTTCTTCCTCAACAATAACACCTCTAGTTCATCAAATACTTCCACTAATCCAAATGCTTCAAACATATCAAGCTAATAAAAGAATGCGCACTTGATGGGTGATGTGGTCTTCACCTTCTCCAAAAGGGGAACCACCATTGTCATCCAAAGAAGCATCCTCAAGGAGATGCATCAATGCACATGGGTCATTAGTGGGAAGTTGTTGAAATTCACTTTGCTCACTTTAGATATTTTATGACTTGGATCTTGATAGCATAGAGAATAATCAATAAAGTGCATATAAATCTACAATTAAATGAAAAACAAGGGTCAAGTTTGTTGTGCGAGAAGAATAAGAAAAATATAACAATATATGTCTCTTCTCCTTCATGAAGAGGGTCAACGGTGAGTGGATACTGAAAAATTGTTGAATGATATAGTTTAAAATTAACAAAGTCTAGAAGAGTTTGACAAAGAAAAAAGATTTCAGAAAAACCAAAGAGCTTATTAGCATATGTCATGGAAAAAAATCAAATTTCATAGAAAAAAATGTTACAGATGAAACTTACTAAACTTGAAGTAAAGAAGTAGAAAGCATAACATGATTGACGAGGCAAGATCATGTGGTCATTGGAAGCACACCTCCACACATCAAAACAATTTAGATACTCACTTACATACTCACAAATTGAATTGTATAATGGTGAGAAAGGGTCGAATCTACGCAGAATTAGGTTAATTTTTTACATATCATCAAAATTTGATCAAATTGGATAATGGATTAGGGTGAAAAATTAGGGAAATTGATATTTTTAGAAAGAAGACTCCAAGAAAAATTCATGTTATAAAAAATCACTTAATTTTGATTAATATCCACGGAGAAATCAAAGAGCAAAATAAGGAGAGAAAAATTAATAGCGAATAATCAAGATATTTTATAAAATAATCTAATAATCAAGATGTTTATGTTCTTCTTCCTTTTGTGCTTAATCAATTCAACCATTATTTTGGAACAAGTTGAAGAAGTGCCAAGAAATGGTTCACTCTGTGAGCAAGTGCTTGATGTTGGCGGGGTAGGTACCAATTGAAGTAATTGCATCACATTCTTTGTGATATACTCTTGATAATTAGTTGGAATATAATCAAGTTTCAAAGATGGATCTAGCATTGTAGCAATGGGGAAAATTAACTTTCCTTTTACTTGTGGCTCATATTTAAGAAACTTTTCCTGCATCATAGTATATGTTCCTTTGACTGCCATTGATTGCTCTATGCTCATCGTTGTTCCCATGCACCTTGAGAAGGGTTACCCAAGGCAGAAATTGATATGTTTAATTGATAAAAAATAGAAGTAACATTATGTAATTTAATGACCTTTGACTTAGAAAACATCTCGGTGGCCTCCCAAAAGCTAAAAGTTCATCTGCAAACATCTTAATAAGATACCACTATTCAGACACAATTAAAAAAATTCCTTTATCATCTTTCAAACAAGTTGTCGCCATCACATTCGACACCTTCATCTTGTCCTATGCTACTATAATCATGACTTATGTTGAATTCCACCTCGTGGGGACATCTCTGATCAATGAGTTTGTGTTTGACATTTTATGCCTCTCATACAATTTCTTGTGCTGGCGAATTTGTGGTGAACCATTTGTCACGAGCAAGTTTTTGAAGCCGCAAAGAATTGCTCCAAATGCTCTTTTTGAGCTAACTTCCACTTCATATTATTTAAACTATTCATCACCCTCACTTTTTGAACAAATGAAGTCAATGCTATATTACTCAACTCCTTCAAGCCTCCTTGAATATCTAGGTTAAGAACATGGGCCATACATGATACTGCTTGGTGAATGCCAATCCACTCTCATTCAAAAAATTTCCATGCTCATTGTCTTGTCATCGCAAGCATCATCTAATAGCAAAAACCTGGCAAGACAATAAAAAATTCATGTTTATAGATTTAAGATTGATAATACAAAAAGGTAAAAAGTAACTAACCTTTTGAGTGAGATCATATACTTGCAACACATGATGTACCACCTCTGCCAAAATTGCACCTTGATATGTCTCCACATATCATCAATCCAATGTATTGTGATTCCAAGTATTGCCACATTATTTGTTATTCTCAAAGTGTCCTTTTTAAGGGACAACAAGATGAATGTGTGTGGTCATTGAAAACATACAAAGAGGTGTCAATACAATTTCCAAACTCACCAATGTAAGATTAAAATCAAGAATTCAATAGTATAATGGTGAAAAATTAGGGAATTTTTGAGGTATTCTTCAAATTCAGTCAAATCGAATGAGGAATTGAGATGAGAAATCGGGATTTTTGTAGACTCCAAGGCAAATCCACATATTAAAAATCATGCAATTTGGATCAGTATTTGAGGAGAATTAAAGGAGCAAAAATTAGAGAGAAAAATCGATTGTGAAGAGAGAGAAAACCGAGAAATTATCTAAAATTCGACTAATCTAAGCTTCAAAATTAAAATCTAATGATACATGATGAGAGATTAGGAGGAAAAAACGTAATCTAATTTGAAATCGCACTTGAAATGATTGAATTGATCACAAGATCAAGGGCTTTTCATTCCGTGATTTTGAAGACGAATTTTAGAATTCAAGAGGTGATTTCTCCCTATTCTCTCAACGAAATCTCACTTTCAAACAATCCTTGGATACATAAATCAATCTAGAAGAGGAGAAAAGCAAGAGATTTGAGGATTGAGATGTCAAAATAGTTTGATTACTCAAAACACTTGAGAATGCTTTACATCATTGAAGAACATGCATCTAAATAAGCGAAATCGGTCATGACTGTTTGATGTGTCGCTTCACCTTCAATTATTGGCTCAAATGAAACGCTTGGATGAAAATCGTTACCATTAACGATCTAAAATCATGTTGACACAAAATTTTTATCTTCCTCTCCAAATTTAATCTTTTCATTCTCATGCCACTATTTAACAAAAAATACAAAGATTGTGCAATCCAAAGCACTTGGTTCAATATGAAAAGTTAAAACCCCATTTTTACCTTATTCTCATCCTTATTCTAATTTTAGGGATCTAAGGCTGGACAAGCTCTCCAAAGTTTCAATCAAAACATTAATTTGCAGCGAACGATGTTGAATAAAAAAATTCAACAAAGTTGAAGCACCAAGAATAGATGATCTTATCATGTATTCTAGATGATCCTATCATCTAGTATACAATAAAATTTTAATTTACAAGGATCATTTGAAGGATTTCTTTAAGTCATTCAAGAGTCTGGCCTCTAGCGGTATCCACACGATCATTGAACGATTGGATCTCCACTAGGGAAAATGGTTAAAACATTAAAATGAAGCAATATTTTTCGATACTCTTTGGATCATGAAAGTGGAAATGATAGATAAAAAGGAAGATGTGTATTAATGATATCAATACCCAATTGATTACTTCCAAATCTCCAATCAAAGGCTAGAAATTCTCAATCGGATGGTTGAATGATGATTAAAGTTTGAGATTCTATTGGGATGATGAGTTATCGTGATTTCAAATTAGAAAATTTTTTGTTGGTGATCTTTGCCTCTCTCCTTGTAAGCCATCTTAATTTCTATGCCCATCACGTCTCAACATTCCCACTGACTCCCACGTCTCAGGTGTTGAAATTGAGGTAAAGTATTCCTTAAAAATATCAAAACAATAAAATAAATACATTTCACTCTTTCTCCTCTCTCCTCTCTACTCTAAAGAGTTATTTTATAGGTATGACATTTGATGTGGTGATTAATTTGTTGTGTGAAATTCATTGTACGCATGGGGCAAAATTTATTTTGGTGCCGCATCAATTTGAAGTGCCGTACAATCATGGGAGAGAGAAGAAGAGAGAGAAAAAAGGAGAGGGAGAGAGAGTAACATGTCTCTCATATGATGTGGCCGATTTTTTTGCACTAGCATCACAAGTAATAGATGGAGATGGAAGAGAGAGAGGGGGAGATAGAGGGAGGGAAAATATAGAGAGAGGGGGGTAATCCCCTCTCTCGTGAAACATTTGCGGCACCACAATTTTCATGCAACACTTTGTCGCATTAGCTTCACGTGCACAAAGAAAGAGAGGGAGACAAAAGATTTTTAATATTTTAGTTTATATTTATTTGAGGAGAGAGAAAAGCATTGGCCAATCACGAGCAGCCACACACATGCCTTTTAAAATAAATAAAACATGATAATGCTAACGACAATGATCGTGCCACATGACACAGTCAAGTAAATAAGCCAAAAAATCAATTCAAAGATTGTTTTTAAATTAAACACATTTTTTTGGTTTTACAAATTTATTTATTAATGATTTTTGCTTAAAAAAAGTCTAAAAAATTAGTCTAGAAAAATCAAATATATATATTTTTAGAAATTTTAACTATTTAAAACCTTGATAACATGCATTCATAAATATTCTTATTTAAATAAATAAAATTTGAATTAGAAATAAATAAAAATTTTATGTTCTCACTGAATAAATTATTTTCTTGATAAATAAATGTCATAAACTCTCATAAAATTAATATCATGAGAATTAATATTATGTAGGTAAGTATAGAGATTATTATTTTAATCATTTTAAACTATAATAACCTGCATTTATGATCATTTATATAGGAATAATGCATAAAATGCATGATATTAATGTCTTAATTTACATGTTATCAATGGGTATGGCTGATCTTATAGCGATTAGTGTCTAGACACCATGTTTAGAGAGTGGGTGTTGATAACGTACACATTAACACAATTATATCATGCATTTTATGCATGTTACATGAAGATAGTCATAAATGCATGTTAATATGGTTCTAAATGGTTATTTCCTTATAAATAGTCATAAATATAAATTAACACAATCATATCATGCACTGAAGGTATGTTATGTGAAAATAGTCATAAATGCATGTTTAAGTGGTTCTAAATGGTTGTCTTTATTTACAAAGATATTTCTTTGTTTAAATTTACAAAGATATTTTTATTTGATAATATTGCTCTGTAATTTGGAGGAAATCATATTATTTTGAAATCTAAATCTTATATAAAATATTTCTTAAGTTAGAAATCATTTTCTATATCTATTTTTCATTTACAGTGCACTTATTTACATGACTATTTAGAAATACATGTTATCATGGTTCAAAATGATTAAATTTATTTTTAGAATGAATTTCTATCTTTTTGAATTTTTGAGATATTTTTTTAAGGGAATTTACTTGATCATGGCATGTGGCACAATCGTACCCATTGTAATATTCTAGTCCATTCTATGTTTGTATCTATTCACCTTTCCACAGTCATGCAATCATAATATTGTTTTTTATTCTCAATCAAAAGCATATTATTTTTTGGTCATATTTTTAATGAAATTATAAATGAATACATGCTTTGGATTCACCAAACTCAAGACAATGGAACAATTCATGAAAAACTAATTATATGATTTTACTTGATTCAAGGTAGCAAACTATTCTTAACCATTTCGATAATGAATGAAGGCTTGATCATAAACCTCTAGACTAAAATATTGGTGCACTTTAGGGGCAATATCACTCTTTTGAAGACTAAGATGATGTGAAACTCAAAGTTTAATGACAATTTCTTCTCTAACATGACGAGAATTGATTTGATGTAGGGATTAGGCTGCATCCTTTGACTAAAACCACCCGGGGCACTAAGCCTCACGATGGCCATCACAAATGATAATGTACGCACCACTCCACCTTTCCTTCCTTGGCATGGAACTTTGGGCTCTCGTGTATTTGGAGCAGTCCCCTGCGAGGGAGGGGGGTGACCGAGGGTGGGGATGCACACCTCGTTTAAACTGCCCAAAAGAAAAAAAGCCCATTGAATCAAAAGAGTAATAGACTAGGAATTAGCGGTTTTCAAGAAATCAGTCCAACCTCTATTCTATTGTCCACTTCTTGGCCTTCATTAGTTTCTCCTTCAATAGTCTATGCTTTTGAGTCCCCACAAACTTCTATTTGAACATCCTCCTCCACGAAATCTTCATTTTCTCTTAGTTCTCTATCCTCAACCTCAAGTAGAAAAGCCTAGCACATGCTCATGATTATCGACTTCTTGAAAACGATGAAAACGTCTGTAAATTCTTTCGCATAATGGTCAAGTAAATTATGGAACACTTGACATCCAAAAAGCTCCGAGTGGGCACATCTCATCGTCTCCACAAATTTACTTCACATTTATTCTTCCTTGTAAAAATACCCTTCGTGGTCTCATATATCAACCCAACGTTAAAAGTGGAAGTCGAGGAGGGAGCAGGGGAACGGAATATTCACGAGGTGGCGTGGACAGTATTCGATTTTGCCTTGATGGGCAAGGAGATATCCTAGAGAAACGATTTGCCCAAAAGCTTCGAAGCTAGCGGACTGCTGCAGCCATGGCTAGGTCGGGACAGCAAGCGCAGCAGCAGAGAAGTAGCGACGTCTTTTTCGGCGCAACCATGGTGCTCTGGACCGTATCCTTACTCTTCGAGATTCTCTTTTCTCGGAGAAGAGAGCTTCTGGCTGTTGTCGGAGGATTAGGCTTCTACCAGTGCGCGAATTGGGTCGTCCGTCGATCAATTTCTAGAGACCCTCTTTTCGTCAACACCTCTGTATCTTTGCTTCACTCCACCGTTACTTCGTCTTCTGGTAATGAGACTCCTACCTTCAATTTTTTTTAAAAATTAAGTAGTGGTGCAGGAACTAGATATATTCTGTTAAATTAAATTACATGAATTAATTTTTAAAAGGAAAAAATGACCAAGTTTTATACAAGAAGGTCCTTTTCAAGTTAAGCAAAAAAAAAAAAAAAATTAATAGATGACATAATTGCCGAGTAGACTTGGTAACGGACATAGAAATATCATACTCTGGTTATGACTTATTCAATTCTTCAGTATAATATCTGAAAAAGAGAATAGTAGCTGAATATTATCTTGTCGTTATTGATTATTAACCGCTAGGATTTTCTTTGGAGTTTAAAGACAACTTCTCTTGTTTATTCACTTACTCGCTATATTCAATTTGAAAATTCATGGATATAATTTGTTCTTCATGGAATTGCAGTTATATTGATTTTGGTCAACCAGTGGCTAGATAAAGGAATTTCTGCCATGTTTGATCATTCGGAGCTCGTCAGTGGAACCTGGTGGGGTTCCTACACGGCTCTATCCTTGTCTTGCGGTTATTTTGCATATGATCAGTGGGACATGCTTCGATATCGATTGTGCAGCGGATTGATACCTTCACTTCTTGTTCATCATCTAACATTATTGGTTTGCTTTACTCTGGCCTTGTATCGTAACGTGACGATCAATTATCTCATTCTCTCCCTTGTCTGTGAGGTATGTGGATCCTATGTTATCCCATTTCATCATTAATCAGATTGGGCCTTTCCATTTTATTTTGTATTTGTACGTAATTTTTTACCTCATAGAAGAACTATATAACTCTAAATTTGGATTATGCTAACTTTGGGTAAAATGTTTCCTTTGTTTATCAATTGAATGCGTGGGACATTATCCAAAGTCTTGTAACTTTCTTCCCCCTCTTTCTTTCTCCTTACATTTCTGACAGCTGATGGTTTCCGTTGGTCTGCCAGTGGTGCCCAGTCAGAGTTAGATGGTCTGAGTTGTCTGACCATGTTCATAGATTTAATCAGGCTCAAAGGTTCAATAAAGTGTACGATCACCATACTTTTCCCAGGAAAGAATGTAAAAGCTGACTCTTGTTTCAGAGTGGGAATCGTCTACAAAGAGAGAAAATATTTCTAGTTGGCATGTGGCCATCATCTGGAGCCACCAGTTGGGGGTGGAGGGCTGCATCGGCAGAGAATGTGGCTATGGTGATCTTCCTTTTGTGTTTCAGAAAAGAGAGAGAAAGAGAAGTAATTTCTTTCTCTATCCAGCTATCTTGCACTCTTTTTCTATCTCTAGCCCCCCTCTCCCTCTCCCATTCTGTCCCAACTATCTCTTTTGCACTCATTTCGATTAGTCATCCGTTGAATGGCTGTGAAATGATTGCCAAAAAACCTAAGGGTCTGAATGTCCTACGCAGATTGGGCTGTGAAATGTATGTGTGCGGCATGGTGATGCACAACTGCAGAGTATTCCATGTGGGCACGTGTGTACAGGTGTGGCGTGAGCATGTTTGTGCCAGATGAATTAAGTCTCCCTCCCCCTTCTAAGCACTAGACAGCCCTCCCCAGCTACTTACCCTGACTGGTAGTCCTGTGCACCCCAGTACGTCAAGACAAGTTTTTTTAACTTTTCTTGCATCAGGCATGTTTCAATACAGATGCATGCATGAGTTGTTTTTAGAGGATTGTATGCAGCATCCTCAAATGGCAATTCTATCTCTTGATTAAATAGTTGACTCATGATTTTTCATTCTCAGATCTTAGTCCTTTGAATATATTATAGTTACTGAATCAGGTTCAGGGGGCCTTAACAGTCTCTCTTTCAGGATCTTACTCTATTCATTTGCATACTCAAATGTTATTCTATTTTCTTTCTTTACTCAAATGTTACTCAAATTTTGAAGTCCCTTCTGTCTCAGATCGGAAGTATCTCGTTAAAAATGATCCATGAGCCTGTACCTTCAATGTGGAATCATCAAATTAAACTACCAAACAATCAATACATTGTCCTTGTCTATCCTGCTCACATGTTGAAGATTCGAGGCCTATGGTGAATCTTTGTTTAGTGATGATGTAGTCTCTGTGTCTTCAGGGCCTGTTTGACTTATTTGACCCATTGTAGTAGATTATCTCCTTTCATCTGGTTCCATGGGGTCATTGGTGGAAGGTGAATTTATGGGACGACTCCATGTGCAACTATGTTTATTATTTGGCAAGAGGAAGTACCCATCATACCCTCTTATTTCTCCATTTCTATTCTATTTTAGTTTTTCCCACCATAACCTCTTGCTTTTAAGTCTCAGTGAAGAGGGAACTGAGAGCTCTTTGAGCTAGAAGAGATAAGCACAATCTCATTTTGTCTTGTGCATAATATGTCTGTGATGCCATGTTGGTTTTGCCAGTGAGTTGGCCAATAGTTTGCCGATGTTTAGTTATAGGGAAGAATCAGAATTGGGGATAGACTGTTTAGGTGAACGTGACGTTACTTATCGACAGGTATTTCAAGAACTTGGGGCTTGTGGGCTTGAGATAATGAACAGTACGAAGATCAGTCTCCGACAGTTGCAATAAATTAACAAAAAACTGAAATGCCCTGAATGACAGCTGGATTTTCTAACTATAGTTCAACTCTAGTCTTTGGAAATATTATCTTTCCCAGAAGTGTCATTATAAATATTTCCATTTTCTTTGATATCTTGGATCAATTGTTGGTAAAGCATCACTTGGTTTTCAAATCATCATGAGAAAAAAGGCTTTTAAATCTTCCGCTCTGTGCTCCACTGAATTTTACCGTCAAACTTTTTAGTCTGAGGTATAAATCTAACATGAGATCTTACATGCAGCTTCATTCGATATTTCTCCACGTGAGGAAAGTTCGTAGGATGGCTGGAGTCAAAGACACAAACAACTGGATGGTGAAGATCGAATGGGCTTTGAATTGGGCTGCCTTCTTCTCTTCAAGACTTCTTTGCCACATCATCATCACATATAAGCTTATTAAAGATGCTCCAAAGTTTGGCAAAGGAATTGAACTTCCCTTAGCCCTCTTGGGCATGGCTGGAATGAACATCCTTAATGTGTTCCTCGGTCTTGATCTCTTCAGAGCTTTCAGACGAGAGATGGTTCAACGGAAAAATAAAGATTGAAGACACTGATTAAAAGGGCATTATTAATTTTTTTATCCTCTGTTGCATCTCACATCTCTCAGATATTTTCTTTGTGGGAATGTATGTCAATTTAAATCACTTGCATTGGGTTTGTGCTCTTCCTAATGAGACAAATTAAGTTTCCTGACCTTCCTGAAGTGGAAAGTCAAAGATTTGATGCCCTGAACACGAAGGAATTGATTCGGTTCTGATTAGGAAGGATTTTACCTGCTGCATTTCTCAGATATTTTCTGCATAAACATATGTCAATTTGAGGTATTCTCTTTTGATTTTCCTTTCGAGGTATGATGGAATATCTGTTTCAGGAGTTTTATAATGGGAAGTCGAGATATGATTTAAGTCACTGAAAGGAAGGAACCGATTTGGTTCTTATTTGGTTTTTCTGCGTTTGATGTATGTCTCGCATGTACTCTTTCCATTACTTTCCTTGGATTTAAGTCATAGTATACTTTCAGCTGTTTAAATGACTCTTAGATTACATTCAATGATTTTTTGCGCTTCTAGATATGCTGGATATCAAATCTCAGTACTTCCCATGTCTACAAATACGAAGTATGATTTACATTTGACACTTGAGTACGTTCACTTGACTTTCTGTTCAGTATACCAGTGATTTCTGTTCATTTCAATTCCTCGGGTAGAAGTTAGCGTGTTAGTCGACTTTAAGCTATGCATATGACACTTTAGTACTTTCACTCTGACTTGTTCTCTAGATTTCAGTGAATTCAGATTCGCTGACTTTCCTGTATAGAAAGTCAAAGGGTCTGTTGACTTTCAGCTAAATGCGTGACTCTTGAGCTCTTTCACTTAATTTTTGCACTTCTTTGGATTTCTTCGTGTAGACAGTAAAAAACTAAGACTTTTGTTGAAGTGGGCCTTATGTTACCTGCTATTACACTGTATATGGCCCATTAACTCGGTGCTTTTTTTCTTCTCTGGATTCTTGGTAGTAAATAATCGTGGTTCCCATCCCTCCAGGCGTGCGTGTCTACGGCTGCATCTTCCTTCCAGCCTGTACGTTTTCTTCGCGTGTGCGTCGATTTCTGCGCGTGGGCGTCGATTTCTGCGAGCTTGTGCGAACTTTCTCTGTTTATGTGCGCTTTTGTTTTTCTTATTTGGCACGCTTTCAATCTGGCTTCTGAGCTGAAAATGTCTTCCACTTGGGTGAGGTTCTGCTGCTTTCATTTATTATGTTACCGCGTGCGGGAAGATTTACCGTGCCTCGACATGTTTTCAACCCCCAAAACTCTTCTGAGCATAAATTATTTGCAGGCTGGCAGCTGTTGTGATTCCTCTAGTTTTCTCTATTGGTAAAGCAGATGCCTGGCCTCTGTATCTCTCAGTTTTCTCTATTTATGGAAGGCTACCTCTGCCGACACAATTGGCTAAAAATCCCCACTGAGAAGTGCTTTAAAAAACCTCAGGGATGGATACCTGCTTAATTCCACCATGTGATCTGTGGTTTCTCTATGCCACGACGACCTGCGGAACTCAACTACGTTCAAGTTACCCTTACGGTTGAGTATTTGAACCATCTTACAAAAGACATGCCACCTTCAGCTGATCCTCTGTATGATCAATGGGTGGATGTCGAAGTTATGGTACACTGGTGACTTCTAGACATCATTAAACCCTAATTTTTTGTAGAATTTCCATCATTGGATATCAGACGCAGTTCAGGAAAGTCACTCAAAGAAAAACACTGTGGCCTTAATTTATGATATTTTTACTCGATCTTCTATGGAATACTTCGAGCTAAAGGGGATATGGACTAAACTTGATCATGATATGTCACTCGACCCATCATCCGTGGATGGTATTATGTCTTGGAACTTCGTGTTTATGATTTTTTATGGGACTTAATCCTGAATAAGAGACTCTTCAGAGCCAACTCATCCAAGGGTAGACTTGGGAGGCACTTGGAGCCATTTGAGCAGGGGAGACTCGCCTGAGCCTTCTATATGAGGAGCACTGTTCTGCGATGGCTCTACAATATTCAGGTGGTGATTGTTCTTCCTTTTAGGGGGTGACTGAAGCCCAATACACTTACTCAACTGAAGCCTAGCCCTGATGGTAAAGGACAGATATCTGGTGGATTGTTTACTCGTAGTTGCAAGCAAGAAATGAGGTCACATGCCAGATCATTGTTATAAATTTTATGGATAATCTCCTCACAAAAGTTTTGTGAGGAGATTATCCATACAAGCCAGTTCAACATGATTGCACCAAGCATATAAAAGTGGATCTTCATTTTATCTCTGAGAAGTTGGAGACTAAACGGTTTTGTGCACACTATATTCCTTTATCATAGCAGCATGCTATCGTCTTTACTAATTGCCTGCTGATGTTACCCTTCCTAGAGTTGTGTGGCTTAATTGGCCTAAATGATATCCGCCCTGTAGAGAGGAAATGTTGAAGTGGGCCTTTATGTTATCTAAATTAAATTTAAATTTTTCTTGACCCATTAACTGGGCACTTTCTTTCTTTTCTTTAGTTTCTTCTAGAATAGGATTGCGGGCCTGTATGTAACACTTCTTTTGAATCTCATGAAAACCCCCAAGTTAAGTGCACTATAATATGGATATAGTAAGAGAATGTATCATTTCAAAATGCAAGATATCTAGATTTTGAAATAATATTGGTCAATGTATGATGCTTTTGTGAATTGTAAGATGGTTTATTGGGTGTCATTTTCATGCTCTCAATTTCTTAAATTTTAGTCTATATATAATATTTTCATATTTGTAGCGTTTCAATGATAGTTTTCATTTACAAGTAAAACTTTTAAATATGATTTTCACTATTAAATTTTATTCTTCTAAAAATACAATATTTTCAATTTCTTTTCATATTTTTATAATTTATTGAATCATTAGATAACTATTTAAGTGTATTCAGTTTTCATTCAACTTAAATATTTTTTTCTTGCAAAAAAAAATATTTTTGCTAAAATATTTATTTATTTCTCTAATATAAGGGTTATGTATTTCATTTAACTTAAGTATTATTGTTAGAACTTCCATCACTTCCGCTGCATATAGCCTAGCTCTCTAAAGTCAAGATTCAAGGTTTAGGTCATGTAAGGCCTGATTTTTTGCTTAGTTTTCGCCCAAGGACAGTCCCATATTAGAAAAATCTAGAACTAAATTCATCTCTATTCTATATATAGGGCTCATTTTGTCCACCACTAGGAAAAGATGTGGGTACTTTGAGAAGCCCATGAAATAGTTGGGGGCTCAAAATTTTAGTAGACCTTTAAACTAGAATTAAAGTCTTGAATTGAATTGTATGCCCTTATAACTTGCTAGTTGTCCACAAGCATAGCGGCTTCTATTTGGATTGAGATTATGTCTTGGAGCAAACCAATTTCAAACCAAATCGTACCAAATAGCCTATATCGCAAGATTGATGGTCTTGGTTTGATCTTTTCTTCGTGTTTATCGAATGTTGACAAATTTTCTCTAGACACAAGAAAAGTAGTGGGGAAGTGTAGTGACTTTGAATGGCATGTGGGAAGCCCTAACTTAATGCTCGACTCTTCTCTTTATGCATGGTGAGAAAGGTATGATGACCTCTAAGACACCCTCTAACTCCTTCGGTTAGGAGTCACAACATGCTACCCTGATAAGTGCGCGAATTAATGAGGTTTCAATCATCTAACCTTGACCTCCATATAGTTAAAGAATAAGAGTATCCACCAAAGAACAATACACTTGGTTGTTGATGAATTCAATGATTGGCCTTACAGAACTAGGTGCCATGAAACTCTACGATACATCAAAACAAAAGGTTCAAAAGTTCTTGTTGATTGAGAGGTGACCCATTTTATATTGGCATTGGGCTAGCAGAGGATTCCCAGCTCGTTATCTCTGCTTATGGTGAATTACAAAGTTCTCATGGGTAGTGGGGAGTCATGGTATGGACGTGGCATATGTCAACAAGTTGGTTTGATTCTTCAAGCATAAACATTGTCAAGAACTACCTTTTGAGTGAAGTGGTCAACATGGGACCAATATGCCATGAAATTTTGTATGACACTTAGTGGAAATCCAATTAAAGTCAAAGTAGCATTTCTCTACTTGTTTTTTGGGTACTTGTGTGTCCTATTTGCCAATCATATATCCATGTCTTGTCATATTCAATGAAAGGAAATTCAAAATATTGTTATTCATGTATGATTTTTGCAATGAAGTTCATTAGTATATGTAATGCCTAAATGAATTATTATGAGATCACTATACAATAATTACTAGTCTTTAAACATATATTTTAAGCATTCCTATTCGAGGAATAATTGAGATAGGCATCCAATTATCCGAAAAGAATAACACTATATAATCTATCTTGTATGATGAGTATGGCTGATCTTGTGGCCATTGGTGTGAAGACACCAAGGATAAGTAGTTTTTACTTTTTGGAAAAAGGGTTCGCTGAATTAATCCTTATGAATTGCTAAATGGTATCATACCTAAAAATAAAATACAGTTCATTCATGTCAAAGTTGTGTATGTGGTCCTTAGACTTGAGATACAAAAGACATCTTCTCGATGGATGATCATGTTTTGACTATAACTTACAAATTCTTAGCTAGAAGACCTCTAAAATGTCATAGATTAGATATAACATGAAGTCCTCAAAGATGATTCTAAGGTAAAGATAGGATTGTTTGTCCCGATATTTGAGGAGATTGACTCCAGGAATGAGATGCAATGAAATCTTTAGCCAAGTTAGTGTAAATATGGGAGACAATGTTCTCAATGATTTTATCCACGCATCAGTACTAGTTTGAGTAATTGATTAAGGTTTGAAAATTAACCATACACTAAGTCATTGATGAGTTTTGTACGGATGAAGATTTATAAGTACACAATATGATGATGATAAGGTTCCATTCTGGAGTTCTCAAACACTCTATATCTCATATACTAACATATTTCTACTATATTGTCTAAGGATTTCATTGCTTCTCATTCCTTGAGTCAATCTTCTCAAATATCGAGGGCAAACAATCTCTTTTTTACCACATAATCATCTTGAAGGACTTCATGTTATATCTAATCTATAACATTTTGAAGATCTCATGGTTAGGAATTCGTACGTTATAGTCAAAACATGATCATCCATCCACGAGATGTCTTTGGTATATGAGGTGTAAGGACACTACACATAAAATGTCCTTGACATGAATGAATCGGATTGATAGTTAGGTATAATACCATTCAATGATTCATTTGAATTAATTCACTGAACTCTTTCTCCAAAGAGCACCCACTACTCATCTTTGGAGTCTCCATATTGATGGCCACAAGATCAGTCATACTCATCGTATAAGTTAAGTTAGACAGTGCTATTCTTTGCAGATAATTAGATGTTTTTCTCAAATATTATTTAGATATGAATGCTTAAAGTATATGTTTAAAGACTAGTAATTATTACGTAATGATATCATCATAATTCACTTAGTCATTTCATACGCTTATGGACTTTATTGCAAATATCATACACAAATAATAATGAATAAAATTTCATTTCTACGAACATAAATCATATAAATGTGATTTGACTTAAAGGCCAAAAAATATTGACGATACATTTTGGCTCATATGTCTGTTCACTTGGGCCATTAGTGATTCAGCTTGAGAAATAAGATCATATACTCTTGAAGTTGAAGACCGCCCTCAAAATCTCCCAATGCTTTAAAATGGAAAATGTAGATGAAAAATGTTGGAAGCTACACCTACGCAATGGTGACATTGCCATTGTAAAACTCAAGCCTTGTTCATTGAAGCTCATTAATACCCAAAGTTACAATGGTTGATATAATATTGTGATTCCTACCACCAAATCATACATTCACCTAGTATTTCATGTCTTTGAAATGAATTATTATTGAGCACACACTTTGGTTGCACCCCTCCCTCTAAGCATCAATGATCATATTTGGGTGCCTTAAAGAAGGGCAAAAATGTTACTTTGAAGGGAGTCGATAGTCATTCTGGCGATCCATGGTTGGATCTCTTTCTATACTCCTCTACTCTCTCTCTCTCTCTCTCTCTCTCTCCTCCCCCCTCTTCTTGAGTTCATTTTTAGCATTATTTTACAAGAACTTAGCTGTATTTTGGTGCAGTAATTTGCGTTTTGTTCATGGAGGTAATTTCCCTCAATTGGTTGGGTTAGGGCCTACCACCTTCTAGTTCATCAAGAGGCACCATGCCTCACTAAAGTTGACACAATTGGTTGGGTTGGCACAAGAACAATGCAGACCAATCACTTGAATCTATGACGAGAGGAGACCGCAAGGTCGTCAATTTCACATGGTGTCGTGTCAAAAATAATTCCAAACTTATCAATTTGATGAAAATATCTCGAATTAAGGGGTATAATGGTAAATAAGGGTCGAATCCACATAGAATTATGGAAATTTATAAAGATCTCTTCGATTTTCTTCAAATCAGACGATGAATTGATGATAGAAATTTGGGAAAATGGTAGATTATGAAAGAGAACTTCAAGACGATTCTATGGAATCGAAAATCATCGATTTTGACTTTGATTTCGCGGAGAAATTGAAGATCAAAGTAAGGTGATTTTTTCGAAACTTAAAATCGCGAAAATACCGAAATTGAAATGAAATTGACTTGAAATTCCTAATCTAAACTGAAATTAAACATGAATAGATGAAAGATTAGTAAAAAATGACTCCACTAACCCTTGATTGCGATTGGATTAACCCAATTAATCGCCGGGATTAAGGCTTTTCATAAAAAATCCAGAAATTGCGATCGTCGAGTTCAAGCTTCGATTTCTCCTTCGTCTTTCGGCCAAATCTTGATCTTAAGCACTCTGAGGATGCAGAATTGAGTCTAGAAGAGGTTCGGATCAAGATTCAAGAGTATTGGTGTCTAAAAAGATCAATTTGATTGATTGCTCTCGAATGGTTTACAAATCGAAAGAACATATCTATTTATATTGTATTTGGGCATAACCGTCCGATTAGATTTAATTGACGGTTCTGATGAAACGGTTCATCGTGAACTATTACGATTAAATCAATGTCGTCTGATCGTCGATGGAGTGCTCAGATGAAGCCACGTGTCTTGCGTTATAAAACGCCTTGAAAATGCATCCGTTGGATCTTCGTCGGATGCTTCGGATGCGTTTTGATTGTGTTAAATCCTGACCGTTATAACTCTCCCTTTAAGACACGTGCTTGATTAGTGATCCGGTGGACCTCGCGTCCACTGGATCGACGCTTTGCAATCACATCCGACGCACCACGTAGCTCCACGTCACCTGAAATTAAAAAGAAATGTGGAACATAGTCCCACACGATAAAAATAAAAGGAAGACTTCGGGTTTAAAAGATGCGACGCTTTAAGAGGGTTAGCGTATATCTGATTACGTATGCTTATATGTACTATAACCCTATATTACGAGTAAATATAAATATGCACACGTGTCACATCCGCGCCACGCAGGCGCTCATAAATTCATCATATTTAACCTTAATTTAAAGAATTTTGAGATTATAATGACTTTTCATGGAATGATAGATAAATACTCATAAATATGATAACATGCATAGAAATGAAATCATTTATGCCTTAATTTGCATCAATAATCATGTTTTATCATGTCTAATTAGCATGTTATCAATATACAAGCCTTGCCTTAGTAGAAGAGTTAGATTCTTAATCAACAAGGGAATTACTTCAATTATGTCTTCAAGGGTTAAAAGTGAAGTGAACAAAAGACAAAACACTTGAAAAGTTCACTCAAAACCTAGAAAACATAACTCTGATGGCATATTGATAACATGCAATTTATACTTAAGATTACATCATTAATAATACATTTAATGCATCATCCATATTATTTTAATTCATATTATCATTCTTTGAGGATATCTTTATCATTTTGTGCAATATATATATATATATATATATATATATATATATATATATATATATATATATATATATATATATATATCAAAAATGCATGATATTGAAAGGCTAATTGTGTATTAAATCATGAATTGAATTTCCAAACCTTTAAAATATCTTACATTAGCCTTATTTCATTTGAGATTTCTAATTGTTATTAGAATATAAGAGAAAAATATTTTTGTATCTACTCTAAGAATCATCTAATTTTACTTTTTAAAGTGGATTTAGTATATTTTGGAGTTAAATATTTATTCTCTTACTATTTTTAAAATTAAGTTGCATAGAATTATAGATATTTAATTTCTAATCAAACAGAAAAAATTTGGATTAAAAACAAGTTGGTTTTAAGATATATTAATTTTTTTATTTTTAAAGATTTCTTTTGGAATTTTTAGAATTTCTCTTGAAATTTTCTGAATTTATTTTATTTTTTAAAAAAATCAAAAAATATTTATTTTTAGTATGGGCACATGTGGCGGCTAAAGTGACACATGCACTTGCATGTCGCCATGCAACGACACATAAGGGCATCACATGGCATGCATGTCGCACTATTAGAGGGAAATATTAGCTTTAATTTAGTTCTTAATTAATATTAAAGTTGATTTCTATTACACTCCCAAATCCTTTCAATATTGTCAATGTGAGACCATTTGTGTTTATTTTTTGGCGTAGGTGATGTGGGCGCGACGAGGAGTGTTTGATCTCATGATTTAATTGCAACCCTCTATTTTCACTTAAATATAAGGGTTACGTGGAAGTCTCTAAATGAACATCGATTTGTCTTATTAGTGGATGAATCTTGGCCATTAATCTAAGCAGTTATACAAATAATGATTTGAAACGCTTGATGGTCACCCATGCGACATGCGGCAAGATATGATGCATTGGATCAAGATCGGACGGACTCAATTAGACAATACTCTTCTTCACATGACAACATGCCGCAATTGTAGCGCTTCATCTTAGATTTAACGGTTGCAACTTGATGAGGACAATTCACATCCTAACATTTCATTTAAGTTGTTGATCGAAGATGAAGCGTCGATCTAATGGCCACCTCTAAATCCCATCCTATTTTAACTCTCTCTCTTCGATGAAAGATGTACTCTTGGATTTTTCGACTAATCAAAGATTTTTGATAGCTTAATCCTTAAATCTCTTGCAATTATTAATCGAAGCTCTTTGGAGAATGATTAATTGCTATATGGACTCATTTCTGCAGCCAAGGAGTGTTTGAAGTCATGATTTCATCAAGAGAATGCGAAAAATCATCTCTTGAACTTCAAAGTTCTGTTTTCATAATCACAAAATGAAAAGCCTTGATCCAGAAATTAATTATATCATTTCAAGCTTGATTCTAGGTTAGATTTTATATTTTCCTCCAAATATATCATCATTTCGCATTAGATTTCAATTTCAAAGTTTAGATTAGATGAATTTTAATCATTTTCATCATTTTCTCTCTCATCGCGAGCAATTTTCTATCTATGACTTCACTTTTTGATTTCTCTATAAATATAGAGCCAATTTGAGTGATTGTTTATTCTTTTCAAAGCTATAATTTTTTTTCTAATTTCTCATCCCAATTTCTCATCTAATTTTATCAAATTTTAAAACATCTCGAGAAAATATCCTAATTCTCCTTGGATTCAACCCTTACGTCTATACTAAATTAATCATAATTAATCTTTAATTTAAGTAAGTTTGTTTTTAATTTTCGACGTAGGTTTGTGTATTTAACGACCGCACGCTCTATCATATGTGTGTTAGGCAGCATAACTGGCTAGATAAACTGGCCTCAATCAAGAAATTTTGTTAACTCTAGCTGTTGTAAAATTTGTCAAAGAATATTTGGGTTTCTAGGTGATCCTCTACTTACATTGCCGGCGCTTATAGATTCTTTCCTAGCCCTCTAAGCTTTAAATGGGCCTCTTGAAGTGGATCTTTTGGGCTCTATCATAAACATGCTCTTTCACTTCATTGTGGGCTACGTCAAAAGAGCTAGATGGTTCTAAGAAAACCCCACACTGAAGGTAGAAAAAAAAATCTTGTAGCTAGATTTAATGTTGACATTGTTTTTTCTTTCATGTTGTACATCTTCCCTTCATGTTGGCCCTCTAAGATTATTTTCTCATCCCCTTGTCGGCGTGTAGTGTCCAAGAACAGGTCATTATTATGATGCATATTGGTCCTCAGAGATGTGCATGTTTCACAAATGAACCTCAATATTATCCGGAATTTCCTTTGGGGGCTTTAAAATGTGCTCTTCATCATGATTAATTGGCCTTCAAGGACCTCAACAAAAAAAAAACCCCAAAGAATTCCAAGCTAGAAGGGATGGTGGATCAGTTTGTAATGGACATGGCTAACCCAAGTTGGACGACTCAACCTGCCAAAGTTGCACCAGACTTTTGAGTCAGGTGAAGCAACCTGGGTTCATCCCAGAGTCATCACATCTACCCGTCAACCCTATCTCTCTCTCCTTATCATCTCAGAGTCATCCCATCACAGAACATGAGAAGGGATGGTTGGCTCTGTCTCACTCTCTCTTCCGTGAGTCATCATACCAACCTATGCTCCTGACCTTGACCAGGCATGATCCATCAGTGACGAAAGGCATTCTTGATCAACTGAAGAATAGCTCATCAGATCAAGATCATGAACCAAAACATGGCACCCTCTATTTCGAAATTAACCCTTTCAGTTAGGCACCATGTTGATGACCAATGAGATTCATGACAATTCAGGACATGAAACCAATGATGTCGACACAGATAAAGTCCATACTTTCAACCTGTTGCAGTATCTATCCCGGTCAATATCAATAGCCCCGAGAAAACCTCTCACTAGCTTTATCTCTCTACAGTCTCTAAATCTACACGTTCTTCTGTGGGCATGTGGGCTCACCATGCTCTAATGCATACCTCGAAGTTTAAACTTTGAAGAGACTAATGACGGGACTGTGCATCTTCTCTTCCATTAAGAAGAATGGGCCCATCAAAAACTCTAGTTTCCGAGAAGCCTTCATTGAGCTGTATACCCTCGATTTCCAGTGCCATGTCATCAATGTTCGCTAGTGATCTCAGCTGTTGACCAAGAGAGGCGATCGTCTTTTGACATTCAGCAAGCTTCCCGGCAGCAACAGCCAGCTCCTTGTCCTGTCGAGCATTGGAATTGTATCCCCGATATAAACAATCAAATTTTTTAACAATCTGACAAAAATGAATAATACATTGAAGATTAAGATTCACCTGCTTCATCTTCAGCTCTCCATTCAAGAGTGCTGTTCGAGCAATTTCAGCTCCTTGATTCCTTCGCAAAAGTTCATCTTCAAGATTCTGATACTTATGCACTAAATCCGCAGACCTTGCCTTCTCTTCTTTGATCTTTCTCTCTAATTCTTCAATCTTCTCCCTCAGATCCCTAATGTCAGACTCTGAATCCTTGAGCTGAGATTCCAGCAACCTTTTCTCTCTGACTGCTGATTCCATGTTAGTTTCAGCAACTTTCAACAAATCCTGGGTCAACATAAGATCTCTCTGGAGGTCAACCAACTGATTGCTCACCTTCTCAAAGTGATCCTGTGTGTCAGACAGTAATGCTTCCACATAAGCTTTCTCGGTTTCTAACATTTGAATCTTCTCTTCGAATTTGGAAATCTTTGGAAGTTCAACAGTGGGGGTCATTGCTGCCAGCTTCTCCATATGAACAAAATCATCCATGAGATCGATCTCATGACCTTTGAACTGTTCTAATGAATAAGTGGCATCATCTGATTGGCTATCAGTGAGTGAGTCAACGCTAAGAGGACTAGTGAGTGGCTTTTGGTCGCTGGAAGACTTTTTACAGGCCATAGCCCGTAGGTGTAGGCACTCTGATTCAAGCTTTGTGACCTTTTTAATGCTCTCTAGATGTTGTTTGCTAGCTATTTCTGCTGCCTGCGTGCTCAATTCTCTCTCTAGAGTTCGAATATTGAGCTCTTCAGATTGAGAGAGAAGCTCAGACTTCAGATACTCATTTTCCTTCTCCATAGCTTCAAGTTTCGACTGAATTTCACTGCAAACAGACGTGGATGCTTTTCTTTCCACTTCAATTAGAGTTTCAAGATCAAAGATTTGGTTTCTAAGACCAGTCTTTTCAGATTCCCAATGACGACTCTTCTGTTCTTGCTCTTCTCTTGATTGACGAAGCTCCCGTACACACTCCTTAAGAGCTGAATCAAGATGGGCAACTTTATCTTCGAGGGTAGAGTTATTCTCAAGAGCAGATTCAAGCTGCTGCTTTAGAGACATGACCTCTTTTTCCGCTTTCTCCCATCCTATTAATTATTATTAGACCATACAAAGAAGACTAAATTAGGGGTATTAGAAAATAATTATAATAAAAGGAATGGTGACTAGAGAACTAAAACCAATTCATTTCTTGATGATTACAAGGGAAAACGAATTTAGAAATTCATTACAACGGATAATAAATATATGCTTGCAAACAAAGAATTCTTACCATAGATAATCTAAATCGAATGCCCCAGAGAACGGAAATCAGACGCAATGAGTTGATAAATTAGAAAAAATGTATCACTTGCACGGAATAGGGTTTTAAGCTTACAGTTAAGGGCTTAGCATTTCGGTTTTAAGAGTTAGAGTTTAGGGTTTCAGGTTTGATGGAGTAAGATTTACCCTTAATGGTTTAAAGTTAGGAATTCCTTTTTAGCTTGCAACAAGAATAACAAACTCAACTCCAAAAAATCATAAAGCATCACAGTGCCAAGTGCGAATATTACCACAAACGGCCTCCTCTGCAACTTTTGCATGCTGTTTGGCCAAATCTTCTTTTTCACGGAGTTTAAGTAGTGCAGATGAAAGCTTATCCGAAATTATCTTCATGGTATCTTCGTCTGTGCATCTTTCAACATGAGAAGAAGCTTCGGTGGACATAGCATCATCAAATGATATCTTCAATGCCTCCTACAACACCAGTCAAACTACTCAAATGTATCCAACTCTAGTTGATCCATCTCTTTAGTTGAATGTATCCAAAGACGAGCCAATTAGAAGCTTTGAAGATTATGTGACACGAAAAATAAAAGCACAGAACCTAAAAAGGACCTACATCAGTACAAAGATATAACACAGAGTAAAACCTCAGAGTTTAAAGTATTTAAAAGCAGGCTAGGGGCATAGGTAGACTGCAAGTCACGAGGAAAACTCCATAAAGTCGCACAGTAACTTCCACGGAAAGTTATCTCATTTCAATTCCTTTAAAATAAAACTAGGGTTCAATCCAAATGCTGCGGTATTAATTAGAGCTTCAAAACCAATGATTAGAAAAAACAACTTGAAAGCACACATTTTGGGGAAGACATTTTTTTCCATTTCAAGATGCTCGGAGGATCATACCTTCTCGTTGGGAAACCTCTCGGATACGGATGACGAAGATCCGGAGCTTTCAATCTCACTCGGAAGTTTTTCCGAAATACTCTGGTGATCCATTCCTCGATTTCCACTATCCGACGGATCATCGTTCGATCCTTCTTCGTTAACCGCACGCATATTCCTCAAATAATCATCAAGTCCTTTCGACTGCAAATGAAAGGATAAATATGCACAATAAACTACAATTTTTTGTACATTTCGTGCGGAAACGGTGCTTAATAAAATACAAAACTTAAAAAAGATATCATAAGGAAGAAGAAACGAGGATAAAGATACAAAACCAAAAATCCGAAAGGAAACCTCCGCGAAGATAAGAAGAGCGATTCTCAAGTGCAATGACGTCGGATTTCAGAGCAAGGATAAAGACTGGGAGCGCGTAACTCGCACTATCTCTCTGCTAGCTCGCTTAGAGGGATGCTTTTCCGCTTTTCTACTCCTCCATTCCGGCAGCGCCCCGTGATTTCAAAACCTAACTATTCTCCTTCCCGCGTGCTTCAGCCAGAAACACACCTATGAGACTATGAGAGAGACAGAGAGAGTAGAGCGTAGCAGGAGTGTCTGCGTGAGTTTATCCGAGATCCGCAGGTGGTGGCATCACGTGCCCACGTGCCATTATATATTCATATTAGTAAGTTTTCGATTGATGATCAGAGATAGATCTCGGCCATGATCCGGCGAATCCATTACAAGGTCGTGGGTCACAGACTCACAATGAAATGTCTGGTAAGCCCAATAGTAAAATCCAATAAACCCAGCCCGTTAAGGGGAGAAGCGAGCCGACGGATTCGACTCAGATGCGGTACAGTTTCTCCCGAGCCGGATCCGATAATTAAACGCTGCTGACGAGACGAATCCTGGGGGGTCCAGCGATTGGTCCATGAGATTTCTGATCCTCAAAAAATCTGATCTCATTCGCATCTACCCCTTCTATATTTTGGACACGTGTATGAACAGACACTTTCTTGCAAGCGCTTCCTCAATTTTATTTATGTTGGCCCTCCGCCTATCCCACATGAATCAACGGCAGGCATAATTTTAAACTGGTAAATCATCAAAATTCTTTAATTCCAAGAATATTTGTGAAAAACTTTCGAACGTTCCAGAAACTGCTGGACAGGCGACTCTTTCCACGTGTCATAAGGTCAGTGGATTGAAAATAACGTAAAAATTACATAGACGGATACTCGGGCATAATTCAACGAACGAGGAACAAGGAAATTTTTAAAGAGGAAAAATGTAATTTTGCGTTTAACCGAACAGGTAGTGACTGAGTGGAGAAGAGAGACTGACCGTTAGACGAGCAGAATAGCAGAAGCCATAGTCTCCACTCAATTTTCCATATACACGTGGTCTCTCGACAGCCGACCGCATCTCCTCCGCTCTATCCACGAACTCCCGCCATTATAAAACTTCGCGAAGAACTTCAGGTCCGGCGAAGAGCAAGAAGAAGGAAAAGAAGAAGAAGAGAGGAAGAAGATGGCGCAATCTATGCTCATGTCCAGCCTTGGTGGCCGTCGCCTTGGAGGTTCGTTGTCGCCGGCGGAATCTCTTGTTCGCCGGTTGCGACCGACTACGGAATCGCTTGTTCTTCGGAGGGAAATCCGTCGGACTCTTAAGTTTGCGCCTACTCTCGCTGTCTTCAAGCCGAAGACCAAGGCCGCGCCGGGAAAGGTTGATTTTTGATTTGATGATTCCTGTGAAAAGTGGATTTCGAGCGATGATTTACTGTCTTTGGAGTTTTTTTATTCCTGCGAAATGTGGATTTAGAGTGTTGATCTCTTGCTTGTGTTGTTCTATTTGTCTTGAAAAATGTGGATTTCTAGAGTGCTGATTTCTTGATTGCGAGGTTCTATTACTCTTGCGAAATGCGCATTTCGCGTGCTGACTTATTTATTTTGAGACTGTCTGATTCCTGCGAAATGCGGATGTCGAGTGCTGATTCTGACATTATGTGACTCCTGCGACGCGCGGATTTCAAACGCTGATTGTTGACTGTGAAGTTTTGTGATTCCTGCGAAATGCGGACCCTGATTTGTGCGAATGTTAATTCCTGCGAAATGCGGTTTTTAAGAGTTGATTGCTTGATTTATAATACTTTCCGACTCCAGCTAAATCTGGAAATTGAGTGCTGATTTCGTTGACTGTGGGAATCATTCCAGGTGGACTCGAAGTCAAAGCCGAAGGTAGAGGACGGAATCTTCGGAACATCCGGCGGCATTGGATTCACCAAGGCGAACGAGCTCTTCGTCGGCCGTGTTGCCATGATCGGTTTCGCCGTGAGTCCCTTTTTTGCAAATGCATATCCAGGATGACACGGAATTATGGTTTTACTTAGGGAAACGTGCATTTGCCTTTTGCAGGCGTCTATTCTCGGGGAGGCAATCACCGGAAAGGGGATTCTCTCTCAGCTGAATCTGGAGACTGGAATCCCGATCTACGAAGCGGAGCCGCTGCTCCTTTTCTTCATCCTCTTCACTCTCCTCGGCGCCATTGGAGCTCTAGGAGACAGGGGACGCTTTGTCGATGATCCTCCCACCGGTCTCGATAAGGCCGTCATCGCCCCCGGAAAGGGCTTACGATCCGCCCTTGGTCTTAGGGAAGGAGGTAAATTTTATTAATGCTAATTATTCCAATTCTATTCTCCATAACGAAAGTAATGATGTCACCTGAATATTTCATTTTGTTTACACTGTGAAGGTCCCCTGTTCGGATTCACCAAAGCGAACGAGCTTTTCGTCGGGAGATTGGCACAGTTGGGAATCGCCTTCTCGATCATCGGAGAAATCGTCACCGGGAAAGGTGCGCTGGCGCAGTTGAACATTGAGACGGGAGTGCCCATCAGTGAGATCGAGCCTCTGGTTCTGTTCAACGTCGCCTTCTTCTTCTTCGCTGCTCTCAACCCTGGTAATGGCAAGTTCCTCACAGACGAGGAAGAGGACTGAGCTCCAGCGAAATGACTTTTCTGTCCTTGGAGTTTGTATTTATTTTTTTGTAAACATCCTAGTTCAACGTTAAAAAGACCCCTCTTTCTCTCTCGCGCGAGACTTCCCGGTTTCGGGGAAATAAATAAATTTAATGATGAACAAACGCAAATGTTTTTGAATTGCGAATATTTTAATAGTTTAAATGACCAGAAGCTGGTTGAAATTTTTAAACATTCCGTGAAGCACGGAATGTGCGAGGGTAGTTCAGGCATTTCCAAGTTCCAATAGAGGACAAGAGAGAATCGGCCTTTTCCTCTCCTTTTGGACTTTCTCTCCTTTTTCTTCGTCTTCTACCTCCTCTAGTAAAGCCCCGAACTTCCATTCTTGTCGGCTACTCGAGGATGGTGAAGCCAGCGCATCGCGAAGTCGACCTCCCTTCCACGTCACTGGATATATATTTCCTGTAGCTGTATGAACAGAAATCTTGCCGTTGAAGCAGAAACCGAAGACATTGCGGTTGATTTGTTGAACCTACGGGAAGCAATTGCTGAGAGCTGGTTGGTGAAATTGGAGGAAAGAATAGATTCCTGGTGGAGAATATTTATAGCAGGGAGATATTAACCGAAGTGATCTGGAAGATCCGTGCGAGGGATTAGGAATTCCTTGTATGACTGATTAAGCAGTCAAGGAATTTCGGGTGTTGACGGGGGAGATGGAGAAGTACGAGGTGGTGAAGGAACTAGGGTCTGGAAATTTTGGCGTGGCGAGGCTGATGCGCAACAAGGAAACCAAGGAAATGGTCGCCATGAAGTACCTCGTGAGGGGACACAAGGTCTTTCTCTCGATGTTTTTATCTTTCTCGGGTTCGTACAAAACAACTCTTTCATCTTCTTTTGTTTGCAGATTGATGAGAAAGTGGCCAGGGAAATAATCAATCACCGAGCTCTGCGACATCCCAACATCATTCGATTCAAGGAGGTGTGAATTTTTCATGAGAATATATCTTTTTGTCACATAATTGGGATCAAGATGTTGCTTTTTCATCAGGTTGTCTTGACCCCGACACATTTGGGGATTGTGATGGAGTATGCAGCCGGTGGAGAGCTCTTCGAGCGCATCTGCAGTGCTGGAAGATTCAGCGAGGACGAGGTTTTTATCTCTATTTACTCATTGAATTTCTCGATTTAAAAGGTATTCTCTGATTTCCTTTTAAATATCCAGGCCAGGTACTTCTTCCAGCAGCTTATCTGCGGCGTAAGCTACTCTCATTACATGGTAGGTTGATCAAACGATGAAAGCATGGAACGTTCCTGCATATTCTGATCTCCTGTTTTTCAGCAAATTTGCCACCGGGATTTGAAGTTGGAGAACACGTTGCTTGATGGAAGCCCTGCCCCCCGGCTGAAGATTTGTGATTTTGGCTACTCCAAGGTCCATAGTTCTCCAGATGTCTCTTCTTATTCTTTTCAGATTGAATTAAAATTGCATTATTTGCCCAAAAAATCGAAATTTGGACCAGTGTCAGGAATACTAACTTTGGATTATTTACCCTATTATTTTTTATAACTATGTTTATAATCATGATATTCCTCGTAATTTTCTTATTCCACCTTTAACAGTCATCTCTACTGCAATCTAAACCCAAATTTGTGGAAAAGAAGAGTATTGCACGGAGTAAGAAGCGAAGTATATTAGTTTATATAGAGGAAAGAAGAAAAACCTAAAAGAAAAAGGTCCTTAATGGGCTGGTAATATCCGCTCACACTCCCCTTCCAGATGGACTGTACCCATGGCAAGCTTGTTGGAGAAGGTATGCGAATCCACAAGTGCTGGTAGATATACTCAAAGGCACTAATATGGGTGCTTAGAGGCGCAAACAAAGGCACAGGTAGGGGAGCCTACTGTTGCTAACAAGGGCGCATAGAAGCATTACTAAGGGTGCCTGGAGGCCCTAGCAGGGGTGCATGAAGGTGCTAGTTAGGGCACCCTGAGGCGCTAGTAAGGGCGCACAGAGGCACTAGTAAGGGGCTGGTGCAACATGGCTTGCAAGTGGCAGGTCCTGCACAAGTTGTCTTGATGCAGCAGCAGAAGAGACAGACTTGGTACAGCCTGCAAGTGACCAGCCCAGTGCGAGCTACCTAGGTGCAGCAGTAAAAAAGGTTGGCGCGGCATGGCCTGCAAGTGGCTGTTATGGCAGCAGAGAGGTTAAAGCAGCTACGCGAGCTCAAGTGGCCAGCACATGCAGGGCCTGCAGCAGAAGAAGTGGCTGGTGCAGTGTGACCTACAAGTTGCCTTTATGGAAGCACAGTGCCGGACAAGGTGCGGTCTGTATGGGGCCTGTGTGGTGCAGCCTGTAAGTGGCCAGTCCAATGCACGCTGCCTCGGCATGGTAGCAGAAGGGGCTGGCACAAAGCGGCCTGCAATTGGCTGGTTCAGCAGCATAAATACTGGAGCAGCATGGCCTAAAAGTGGCTGCAATAGCAGCAGAGAGGTCAGCTGGACATGGCTTGAAAGTGGTCGGGGCAGAATGAGATGCCTGGGTGTGGCAACAGAAAGGGCTGGCATGGCGCACCCTGCAAGTGGCTGGCGCAGCAGCAAAGAGGCTGATGCGGAGCAACCTGCAAGAGGCTGGTGCAACGTGGGCTACCTGGGCGCGGCTTGCAAGTGGCCAGCTTGGCGCGAGCTGCAAGGGTGCGAAGGGCAGCATACAAGGCAAGTATAGCATGACTTGTAAGTGGCTGGCATGATGCGGGCTACCTGGGAGTGAGCTGCAAGGGTGCCCGTGGCAACAGAAGAGGCTGGCATGGCATGACCTGCAAGAGGCAGGCGTGACAAAGGCTACCTGGGCACAACTTGCAGGTGGCTAGCCGAGCATGAGCTGATGGGTGCGGCAGCGGTAGGGGTTGGCATGATGCAGCCTGCAACTGGCCGGCATGGCAGCAGAGAGGCCAGCTGGGCATGGCCTGCAAGTGGTCAGCCTGGTGTGAGCTGCAAGGGCGCAGCGATCGAGCCAGCAAGGCAGGGCTAGCGGCAGGCCATCTAGGCAAGGCCAGTGACAGCAGGGAGGGTATCAGGAGCCAGCAGTGAAACCAGCTCAAGAAGAGCATGCCAGGAACAGCCATATGTTTCCCAGCCTGCACATGCTTCCCAAAAAGCAGAAGCCAGAGGCCAGGCAAGAGACCCAGTCTTCACCAGGACAGATATTTATCACCGAAGCATCGCAGCAGTGACCATAGGTCCAGTATTTAGGGTTCATCCAATGATCTAGCCGAGAGGAGACCAATACTTGTAGTCAAACCAATTCCAGAACTTGTAGAATTTGTTCTTGGTTAGGAAGGGCATCATGCAGTAATTCAAGTATGGATCGAACTCGGGGATCACTTCCACAGGATACCAGCTAAAATGGAGTCCACATGAGGGGACACAAAAACATCTCCACAAATTGCATCTGTGAGCATTCCTTCCCCAGCATAACCAGGGTGGGCAGGCTCATGATCACTTCTGCTACCTGAAATCACTTCAACTTTGCCAGAAGTTTTGGCAGAGACAGCTGCTGAATAACAACTTTTATCTGAGGAAATCATTGAGGTATTGCAATCCAGGATAGGACTCTACCAGTCCCTCTATGAACTCAGTCACAACATCGTTAGGACTTCCAATGAGCTTCTTCCCCTAGTAAGCCATCGCTGGAGGTGATGAAATTAATCTCTCTGTGTCGGTCAATGAGATCAAACAATCTTCTCCGCACACTGAACAATTGGATGGAGAAGGCAAGGATGTAGACAAGGTGGAAAATGGAGACTCGGATCTGGAGTTCTTGCTGCCTAGTCTTGAGCTTGAGAGATCAGATCGAGAAAGGGAATGCGCTGTCCTCAGATTTGGGTCCAATGGTGGAAGGCCAATTTGTCTGGGATTGGGAGGCAGATCAAGTGCTTGACATCTTGGGGCAACCCTAGCTTTGATGCGGTCGGCCATCTGCAGCATGAGGGGGAAGGCAATGCCCGATGAGCCTGTGAGATGAACCCCTCTGATGTACAATTTAGAGCTTTGATAGGCGGCCAGTGCAGAAGATTCTCTAATAGGTCGTACTTGTGTGTGTGTCGACAATTGCGTCCCCCACTGGCATCAGCAGCAGGCAATTTCCATCCCTTGCGCCGGCGTCATTTAAAAAAGAGCACATAGGAAGAATGTAGTTATCGGCCAAGGAAGTATCATCAATCATGGACATTGATGGGCCTCTTCCTCCTCCCGCTCTTCTCCACAACGACAAAGGCAAGGTAGCCAACACCAAATTGGCACCCTGGGCAGAAAAGTATTGCCCCCGATCCCTCGCAGATATTGCCGCCCATTGCGACATTGTCGACACTATTGATTGGCTAATGAAAGAGAACAGGTTACCACTGCTCCTGTATGGGCCACCTGGGACTGGTAAAACTTCCATGATAGAGGGATTGATGCCTTATGTTAGCAGCAGGCGCAGAATTGTGTGAGCAGATGAGTTGCATGTCAGAGAAATAGCATGCAGAGGGGAAGGTTCCTCGGTGAGGTGCCACACAAGGAGGGACTCGTCATGGGAGGAGGAGATGACCAGAATTTGTCAAGTAGAGTGAAGCCCAGCAACATGTTGCCAAAATTTCAATGAAGAAGAAAGAACCAAGAAGGAGATGAACAGAAGCGTAGGTTCACCTCCACTGCCCTAGATGATGATGGCTCCACGAAGCCCTAGAAGACCTGCTAAGATACCATGTTGTAAAGAATGGTGTATTGCATTGAGTTAGGAGGTAAAGCACATTGCTTTGTATAGAAGACAGAAGGACCTAGAAGAAAAGAGCTGTAGAGGGAGAGGCCCTTAATGGGCTGGATAATATCCTCTCACAAACCAATCCCATGACTGATACAAACCGAGATATCTACCCTCTGTCTCTCGTACAGTTGACTTTTCAGATTGAGTTAAAATTAGATTATTGGCCCAAAAAACCAAAATTTGGACCATTACAGGGAATTACTAATTTCGGATTATTGACCCAATTATTTTTTATTACGATGTTTATAATCATGATACTAGTAATTTGCTTATTCCTCTTTGAACAGTCATCTCTGCTGCACTCCAAACCCAAATCAACTGTTGGGACTCCTGCATACATTGCACCGGAGGTTCTATCACGTAAAGAATATGACGGGAAGGTTAGATTAGTATTTCTGCCTGCGTGGCATGATCTGAAATGTGACCACCTTTTTACTTTTATACTGTAGATATTCATTTTTAACTGTAATTAAGTTGGTCTTTAAATTCTTCACTATGAGAACAGCTTGCAGATGTTTGGTCATGTGGGGTGACTCTATATGTAATGCTGGTCGGTGCTTACCCCTTTGAAGATCCATCAGATCCCAGGAACTTTAGGAAGACTATCAGTGTAAATCAAACCACTATTTATCTCATATTCATAGTTGTCATCATAACCATCATCATGTGATTATGCAGAGAATCATGTCAGTTCAGTACCGGATACCGGACTATGTCCACATCTCAAAAGACTGTAGAGACCTCCTTCAGAAGATCTTCGTCGCCACTGCAGCCAAGGTATAAAATTTTCCTTTTATGTGGATGATGGTTATTTTGTGTGAGTAATGAATAAAATTTCAGAGGATAACAATTAGAGAAATAAAGAGCCACCCCTGGTTCTTGAAGAACCTGCCGCGTGAGCTCACTGAGAAGGCGCAGGCTGAGTTCTACCAAAAGAATGATGATAATGGTAGCAGCATAGGTGGTGTTGCTGTCACTCCTGCATATTCTATCCAGAGTGTTGACGAAATTATGAAGATTGTTGATGAAGCTAGGAAGCCGGCACCAGTGGCAAGGATGATCCCAGGATTTGGCATCACCACGGATGTAGATGATGGTCCACCTCCCAAGGGTGTCCCCAAGGCAGAGAAAGTTGATGGCGAGGATGATGATGATGATGATGGGAATGATGATGATGATGAGTATGATAAGGCAGTGAAGCAGGTTCATGCCAGTCGAGAGTTTCATATCGTTTGATAAAAGAAAAAAAAATAATTTAAGAGAGAGAGAGAGGGGTTTGAATGTGTGTGGAGATGAACTAATTGAATATTTGTCATGGGTTTTTTCTCTGACGATTATGTAAAAAAAAAAAAGGAATAATTTGACTGGGTGTTAAGATATTCTGCTGAAACATCTTATTCTGCAAGAAGCATCGTTAGCTGAAAGGGACCTCAAGCAAGCCAAGTACATGTGGTCCAGTTAGAATTCTACTCTTACTCTGTTTTGTGAGCTGACATTCGCTCTCTGCGAGCAGCACCAGTGCGCCCCTGCAAACCAACGTCGCCGGCGCTGCTTCCAGCGATTCCAGTCTGCAAGCCTCCTTCCGACAATTTCACACGCTGGCTCCCACCCTGTAGCCAGCTATTCCAGCTGACAATCCTGCAGCATCCGGGCTGATGGCTGTTGCTGGCGATTACAGCCGCGGTCCCCGCTGCCGGCGATTCCAACCACAGACCCTGCTATTATTTCGCTAACGTCTGTCGCCAGCGCTTCCAGCCGCCGGCCCTGCTGCCGGCTGTCGCGTCCACCAGCTGATGCCAGCTCTTCCTACTGCCAGCCCTCCTTCGCCAGCCCGCTGTCAACTCAGCCCTGCGTGTGCTTCACTAAATCGATACACTGACTTACTCATCTTTTTCTCACTCGTGAAGAGCATGAATCCTTCACCGACCTTTCCTTCTACGCCTCCTTTGTCAGTTATTGCTCTTGCCCTGGTCATACAGCCGATACTGCTAAAAATACTCTAATCATATAATTGGTTGTCCCTTTTATGTATCTTTTGACAAATATATCCATCCATCATTTACAAAGATCATGTACCATCTTCGACAGCACCAGTTTTCACCATTTTCTTTATATTCATGATTGTCTCTCGTTCCTCGCAGACAACCTCCCATCTCTCGAGAATCTTACACTCTACACATAGTTCATTCAAGATCAAGATACTTCTGCTTGGATGCTCAAGATGGCAGTTCCCTGCCATTGGTGAGCCTATGCAGCTTATTTCTCCGTCCAAGGCCATTTGGGACAAGTGACTCATATATGCACATCTGTGAGTAGTTGTTCAAGATGAGGTAGTCCAAGCTTCATCTACATGGCTTTTATGCTTCCCCTTGTAGCCTCTTCAATCAGTTGGAGACCCATCAATCTAATATGATTGATGTTATGGCATGACATTGCTATCGTAAAGAGTTCAATTTCACCTTTTTCTTCAAGGCCTAAACTCCTCTATCAACTCTCAGCTATGCAGCCCCAGTGCTCATGGCAAAGGGTGCAGCTCTGATGGTAGACGTGGTCGAGGTAATGATGGCCAAGTGTGTGGTCGGGGATGCAATAGCCGGCCTTTTCCTCCATGCGGGCATTGATAGCAGTACGTCCACTGTTTTCGATCGTTATTGGGAGAAATTCGGCAAACCCAACATAGTTGCCACTCTATTTCTATCGATTTCTGCATCATCATCTTTTTCTTAGACTATGCTTATTTTATGGAAAGACTATGATCACTTGACATGACTACCCAATTTGCCCAAGGCTTCTCATACATCTCATCATGCCTCTACTTCTAATTCAGGCACCACCTTACTTGCCACTCCATCTACTCCTAGTATTATTGACTCATGGGCATTCACTCATATGTCAAGACCTAATCCCTTTTTGGACTTGTAGATGGGGAAAAGGACTGGTTTGGGATAAGAGACTAGATGTGGCCTCTATGAGCTTGCACTTGAAATCCCTTTGGTTTTGCATTTCTTACCTTCTCTCATGACATGATACATCACTTGAGTGGCATCGACAATTAGGGCATCCCAACATCACAGAATTTCATCAAGCACTTCCATGTAGGGAAGGTGGTGTAGGATAATTTAGGAGAGGTATCTAAATCCTACAATATGGTGAGGACCTATGAATGATATCACTATGAAGATTAGTACTTAAAGAATATATGGTAAGGGAGATTAATAAGAAAATATTTAGGATAAATATTATGATGATTAAAATGTAGGTGAACTAATGAAGGGAGGGAATAAGGTAATAAATGATTGAAAAGGTATTTAAGAATGGAGTAAGCAATGATGAGAATATTAGATAATTGATGAGATGGAGAGGAGGAATAATTTAGATATATAATTATGAGTAGGATATTAATATCGATAGGGGTAATGAGAAAGGGATCGAGAATATGTAGGGATGAGAGGAGATGAGATAGATTGGAAAATGAGAGAAGTGTGACTGTGTTGGACTTAAGACAATAGTAGGCGAACTATTAAACACGTTTAAAGGAGAGGATGAATACCTGTTGGATATGAGGAAATGATGTTTCGGATTTGCTCCAAATGACAGAAGATCTTTCTCCTCGGTTTTGTTCACTGACAGGAGGTGTATGAAAGCAAAAGAATGGGAGGGAGAAAGGGAAAGGAGGGTAGAACTCAGGGATGGAGAAGATGCGGTAGAGGTTGATGGAGATACGGGGATGAACACGAACACAGAGGTAAAGTAACCACGGAACCAAACTTTTCATCAAAATACAACTACGTTTTCTTTACAATTTGTTTTCTTTTATAGAGGAGAAAGATAGGGAAGTTGCGACGAAGAGACGCCTCGGGAGATAGGAGTAGTGGTGGCGGTTATACTTCCTCTTCATGGACGGTCGTCTGTTTTCTCTTTCTTCCGATATTGCAGGAAGGTTGACCATGGAATCAAGGAAGGTTTGTCGATGGAAGATGATGTTCCTGTCGGCGAGGCGGATGCTCCATTTGCAAATATTGATGTGGATCTCTAGATGGTCGTTGGCTGAAAGGTTATTCTCTTTGGGGTGGTGATGAGGTTAGCAGTTGCGGAATTGGCGAAGTTGACCGGGTTCCTTTGGAAGCTTTGGATTATCGCAGAGTAGGTGGCAACGTCGTTGCGCGATCGCGTAGGTAACGGGATCGGTTTGTCCTTCGAGTGTGTCCGCATTATTGTGATATATTTTCATCTTCTTCTCACTAGTCTCCGCGAAGTAAATTGAGAGACGTCTGGATATCCGTGACAGCGTTGACAAGTCTTTTATCCTTTGAAGTTTTCGATTTGATCAGCTGGCGGCAAGCAGATAGGTAGTAAGCGAAGGTTGATGGGGATGGTGATATGATCAGAGTTAGCGAGCACAAGATTATCGGGAAGTGGCGT
>CM044109.1:2307502-2323968 GCA_024174645.1 Lemna minuta
CACCTAGGCATCTCATTACGAGCCGACCACTTTCAAGCCATGTCCAACTGACCTCTTTGCTGCTATGGCAGCCACTTTTAGGCCATGCTCCTCCAGTATTTATGTTGGATCAAATTTGTTTTGTTGGATCAGAAATTGAATAATCTATCATTATAAAAAGTCAAATTATTGAAATAATAAGAGAATGAATTTTAATTAATTTAATACATTTATGTATTTCTTAAATTAACTTTATAAAAATACATGAATGTTAATAAACATCATTTTTCTTATCATTTAATCATGAAAACATAATTATGATCTTAAATATAAATAGGATTAAAATTGTAATGTTTAATTATGTATAATAATCCATAAATTGATGTATTTTCAGATCATAACATGAAATGATATAAAATGATAGAAATATACTTAAAGTATGACAACATGCATACATTTGGAATAATTAATGCCTTTATTTGCATTAATAATCATGTAAATTCATGTATAAATAACATGTTATTAATGGCCGAGGGATACGGTATGTAAACTTGTTGACCTTTAGATGATCTTGGAGGTCTTAGGTAGTTAGGAGGATGATCCTCGTGACTGTCTTCCTTGATGGCAACTTTCTTCATGCTGATTGTCAACATATAAATGCATGGGTTTATTCATGCAAAGGCTTTTGTCTTGAGGTAGAATCCGAAGATATTTCTTCCATAAGTAATAATATATAGATCTCTCCTATAATTCTATCTATGGGTGGTTTTCAAAGTGAGAAGGGGATATAACACAAAGATGTTCCTACTGATTTTGAGATCATTTTTTTTTATACAAGGTACGTATGATATAGTGAATATAGTTTGGGTAATGAGGAACCTATATCAAGGTAAGAGGTGGTTGACTTGGTCCAACTATAGAATTCTAAGGATGAAGGTTTAACTGCATATGACCAAGTCAATCTTTAGATCAGTATATAAATGGAGAAGGAGGGAAGATAATTCCCTTTAGATCTACACTCTTTTTTAATGCTTTAGAGAGGTCTTCTTCATTCGTTTCATGAATTGTTAGTTTCTCAAACTTGTGAATAAGGAGGAGTATGTTATTTTGTTGCTGTTGAGAATGATTTCTCTTCCTTAGTTCATACCTAGGTCCACTTGGAACCCTTGTGTTATTGTGTTAAGATAATTCTTCATCACTAAGACATGCATACACAGTGATGAAGGAGAAATTGATGAAATACGATATACATGTGAGGAGAAAGCCTATGTTTTCTATTGCCACAGTTCTAGACCCTAGGTTCAAGTTGGGACATATTCTTCATGGTGAGCACAACTGTGTTATAGAAACTTTACTTAACATGCTTGAATCAGTGCGTCACATACAAGCTTCAGATTCTACACCAATTGATGATGTTTTGGCTTCATCGAGTCATAAACGTTCAAAAGTAATGATGCAATTTATGGAGCGACAATCAAATAGATACACAGCCGTAGAAGAGAAATCAGTTCAGACTAAAATGGAGGAGTATTTACGTGAACCTTGCATTGATTGCTTACGTGCTGACTAATTATAATGGTGGCGCAAGATAGGATCTAATAAATATCCGCGCATTTCAGTGCTCGCAAAGGAGTTCCTCTCTATTTGTGCATCGAGTTCTCCCTTTGAGCATCTTTTTTCTACATGTAGAGGAATTATCACATTTAGAAGAGGAAGGTTAGCGCCCGACACTATATCTTCTTTGATGACTTTGAAGTCTTGGACTCATGAGGATGTCACCCAAGCTCATGAAAGTGATTGTGAAGTTGAAGAAAGTGGACTTGTAAAATGATAATTTCTTAAAGCTTTATTTTTTTAAATGATTTTGACTTCAAATTCTCCAGAGAATCTAAAAGAATCAAGAATTTCTTCTAAAAAAACTTTATTCATTAAAACCCTATTAACCATGCATTCACCAATATTTTTGGGTAAATATATATATATTTGAAATTATAAAAAAATAATTTATATCATAATAAATCATTTTCTTGATAAAATTTTGCCATCAATTTCTTATAAAAATTTATAAAATCATGAAAAATCAAGAAAATCTTATTAAACGTAAAAATTATCATTTTTAATCATTTTAAACCATGATAACATACATTTATGATCATATTTATAGAAATAAATGCATAAATGCATGATATAGATACGTGAATTTATATGTCATCAAAAACCTATCAATGAAATTACATTTTAGAATATAACCTAGTCTCATTGACTATTAGCCATCCTCCCTCCAAGTCTACTAACAGTTTCACATAGGCGACAAGGAAGAGTATCAAGACTAGCAGCCCGGACGCGCCTATAATTGTTCATCATACCACAGCGCCGCCATGCATGAAACTCTGAATAAGCAACTGGGTCATTACCCACATCCTCCACATATGCTGCAAGCTCAGCCATTGACTTAAACTTGGTGCCATCAATTATTGAATTGGGGGGCACAAAGTCAACCACATTTGGTGCACCAAAGTAAATTGGCACGGAGCCAGCATCTAGAGCATAAAAGAGCTTCTCTGTGATATAACTCTCTCTCATGGTGTTCTCTATGCCAAGTACAAACTTGTAGCGAGACATGGAGCAGTGAAGATGGTCATACCATCGATTGGTGGCACCATCAGATGTGCATTCAGGGTAGAAAGTTAATGCCATGTCTGTCCCATTGACATTGTTCAGGCACTTGCCGAAGGAGTGGTGAGAGACTAGAGAGAGAAAGTTATGAGCCAGCTCGTCCCTGTGGGGTAGGCACCTGGAAGAAGACCAGTAGACTAGAGTGTCCTATAATTCGAAAGAAGAGATCATTGTAAGTGAATTGAAATAAAGAGTACTATGAACAAACAAGAGGGATTTTTTTAATACCCACATTTCTCTTCGTTGGGGAGATGTGGTAGTTTCTGGAATAATGGACTTGGGCACCAGCATAAGTGGTTTGAAGATCATCATCTGAATGGTATCCAACGAAGATGTCTTCCGATCCAGATCGCAGACGGCTGGCTTCAAGATCTATGTATACACGAAGTGGGTCACCTTTCTTTCTCTGAAAAGAAGAAAGAGGATTTCAAGAGCCGAATTTCAGTAACTAGAGTTCCGGTACAGGATCTCATAAAAACCCTTAACTAAGAGAAAATTTTATTTACAGCAACTGTTAGCGATATTGTTCTCTCTCTCCTCTATAGACTACTATACCCCTTCTCTCTCTCTCTCTCTCTCTCTCTCTCTCTCTCTCTTCATCTTGGGTAAATATACCCTTCATGTATGCTATCGGGTTTATGTCACTTATCTCTCCTTCTTCCTTCTCAAACCCTAGGCAGGGTTCGTCATGGTATCAGAGCTCCATCTTTGATCCATAGGTAAGGTAAGTGACGAGTCGTTTTTGTGCGTCGTTAAAACACAAATACGATGGTCAAACAAAATTTATAAAACCGAACTCACAAAGACAAGATAGAATAATCAAGTACTGGGTAAGTATCGGGTCGATCCACAGAGAGCAGGGTTGACTTTAATCGCAGAGTTGACTTGGTCAAACTTAGGTTTAAAAGGAGATTTAAATAAGAGAAAATAATATTTAAGATAGGGAAATGATATAAATAAGCTAAATAAGACTTTTTAAGATTTGAAATCTCGGATTTGACAGAGAAAAGTCAAAAGTCAAAGTCAAAGCGTTGACTTTGACCAGCAGTAGGTGTTCTGCAAAATCAGAGAATCAAACAGAGTCAGAAGATTACGAAAGTTAGATATTTGGAAACTAGAGAGAAAATGGATTTTATTGATATAAGTTTTGTAATTTTTGGATAAGAAATGGATTTATTATGAATTATTGAAAATCAATGATCAAAAAATCCCCGAAATGAACACCTCAGAGGAAATCTTCAAATTGAATGACCAAATGAAATCCAAATCTTGAAATTTATATGTCAAAAGAAAGCTAAGAGCCAGAGGAATCCAACAAGACCAAAATTATCAAATTCTGATTTGTCAATAAAAAGTAATTGACCCCGAAAGTCAACGTTTGACTTCTGATGAAAGATGAACAGTCCGTGGTCAAACGTTAAATTGAAGGGGCAAATGAACTCAGAATTTGATGAAATTGCTATCCACGGAAAGCTGATGAAAAGAGGAATCCAATGAAACCAAAATCAAGTGATTTGGAATTATAATCAAAGAGATATCCTATTTTCAAAATTAGCGACTTTTCGGATCGAAATTTGGGGAAAATGAAGAACACTATGAACTAATTTGCAAAATTAAACTTCTAAATCTAATAAAAACTCAAATTACCTCTTGATAATCGATCGAATCTCACTACTAACCCGATTGCCACGAGAATTGAGCTCCAATTTGCGCGAATTGGAGTGAATTTGCTCGGATCCTTTCTCACGGACTTTCGGAATTCAAGGGGAAAATTCGATGAAATCAAGGAGGAATTCGCGATCAATCCCGCTCCAATCCCTTCGGAATCGAGTCTAAACGCGGGGGAATCACGATGAACTAGAGATCTTCCTCGAAACTCGCTTAATTTCTTCACGAGTCGATCAAAAGTTGAAGAACAAAGAAGGAGTACATGAGTTTTTAAAGAAGGAATTGGCTCGAAGATCGTGGTCAATTGGAGCATTCGTGGGAGCGGTTTTCAAGCTTCATGGAGGCGATTCTTTGGGCGTGGGTTGTGGCTTCAAATCCGCGACGAATTGGCTTGATTTCGGCTTCAATTTCGCTCCACGTGTGCCACGATTTTCTCCACGATTTTCGCCACGATCGCGCCACGATTGGGCCGCGATCGGGCGTCAATCTTACCGCTCAAGCTTCGTCGATAGATTGCCGATCGATGGGGGCTGATTCCGCTCCATTTCCACTTCATTTCCGCTTCGATCGCGGCTCGATCGTGCCGCGATCGCGGCTCGATCGCGGCTCGATCGCGCCGCGATCGTGTTCTTCCCTGAGTCTCCCGGCGCCGTCCGATTATTTGATCGTGATGAAGATCCGATGCTCCCGGGTTAGATCGCGATCGCGCGATCGGATGATTTTCCCGTCGCCACGTGGCCATCGCCTGTCCCTCCGATCGCGTCACTTAAGGTAAGTAATACGCACGTGCATCAATTGATGATCGCGTGGACTCAGGTCCACGCGATCTCAGCCACTCTGATTCGAGCCGACGTCTGCCGCTTGTCCACGTCGCCTGCAAAATAGAAAATCGTGTGGGACATAGTCCCACACGGAGAAAATATGAGATTTTTACGCGGTTAAATAGGGGAGGTCATTCCCCTATTAACTATCATATAATTCCTCTATGCTCTGCAACACGTGGCGCCCCACACGGGCGCCCACGTGGCCGCTATACGTCACGCGCGGGCCACACGCGTCCTGCCACGTGGCCTCAGCGCCACGTCGTAACGGCGCGGTGGACCCACGCGCCACGTGGGCTCGCTCGCCACGTCAGCCCCGCCTGGGCCTGTCGCCACGTCAGCCCCGCTTGGGCCCACTTGCCACGTCAGCTCCGAGGTAAGCCTTCACCCTTTTTCGCGATTTTAAAATTAAAAATACTAAAAAAAAATCAATTACAAAATCAAATAAAAATCGGAAAAATCAGATAAAACTTTAGAAATTCATATTTTTCAAAATACAACTCCTTTTTAATCCAAATTTTCTCCATTGGATCACAAATTCTTTTCTTTATAATATCATGTCATTTTAAATATGTTTTTCAAGAAAGAAATAAGGATGAATTAAAAATTTCATTAAATAAGTTCTAATTAAACCTTATAAATCATAAATTCATCCTAAAATCATCCTTCCAAACATTTACTAAAGTCAAAACTCATTTAATCACTGAGATTAACTCCTGTTAATCTAAACAAAAGATTAATCATCTCTTAAGCATGAAATTATCTCTAATTTATGCATAAATATCAACTTTAGTGAAATGACATGCCAATGGAGAAAATTCCTAAAAAGTATGATAACATGCATCATATTCACATAAAATAAGCATGAATATGAGTTAATTAGGGTAAGAATTCAGGTTATAAATGCATGTTATCACACCCCCCAACTTAAATTCTTGCTAGTCCCTTAGCAATGGAAAGAGAAAAAGAGTGAAATAGGACTAACAAATTTAGAAAGCCATGGGTTGAGCATTGATAGAATCTGAAATGAATGTTCTACCTTAAATGATGACAAGAAGAAAGTAATGTACTAGAAACTCAAGATCAAGGCATTCCTCCAGCAAGCACTTTAATCCACCAAATAAACTAAGAATGCTCTTGCTCTACATACTAATAGAATATACATAATTACAAGAAATTCATCATACCAAACCAATCGTCGATTCCTCCTTGCACTATGGACATGAATGATAAGGGCACAAGAAGTAGAAACAAGCATCATCCTTATATACATAGTGGCTATAAATAGAATCAGCTAAAACACATGGGAGGTAGCTTACCATTCTAATTCTACTTTTTAATTTAATTTCATACTAATTCTACTGTATTTATCCTAATTCTACTTGCTGCAAGCCTTTTTCAAGCATGAGATTAGAGAATTCAGAATTTGAAATTTTCAAGGCTTTTTATGCAACTTTATTGAAAAACAACATACTTCATTTCATGGTGCTCATCCTACCCATGTGCCGTCCTTAGTAGACATGCAGCTTATTCCCCCGAAGAGGTTTTGGTATCTCTATGGATCAGGGAGCTTCACTATGTCAATAATATTAATGCCAACAAAGGATGATACAAGCTACGACTTGCTATGGAAAGCGGAAGGATGTGCGTGCAAGGAGTCATCAACTCAAAGTTTAGAAAGAAGAATGAGTGGATGAGAAGTATAGAAAGTTTTGAAAAATCATACTATGAGCTTGAGTACACCCTTAGTTTGGATTTTATGGCTCCCCAAAGGAATACCTAAATCCCTAATTCCATCGACTCTACCATCTCCTCAACATACAATTAAGGTTGCTCTTCCCACAACTTTCTAAACAAATGGAGGTATAAATGGACTCTATGCTTTTCTATTTCATGTGATTTTGAAAACATCATGCTGCTGTTCACATGTTTAAAAATCAGATCATGCATAGAATACTAAATGAAGAAATGCAAAAATTTTGAAAAATTCTAAGTTTTCTAGAAAACTCCCCCCCATGCTCATTCCTTTTATTGTCCTCAATAAAACTCAACATGCTCATGGAAAAGAAATGATGACAATCAGTAGACATGGCATGCATATCAGTAAAAGAAATACAATCATAAGAGGGAAAAGAAAAACTTAGCGGGAATTTGCATCGGTTGTATTCTTTTCTTCATTTTTGGAGTTGCTTTGAGGCCAAATTTCTTCATTTTATGCTCCTTTCTCCTTTGTACCTAAAAAGCTTATAGAAAAACAACAGCAAACATCAAAGCAAACAGAAAATATAAAATTAAAAATAGATACTAAAACAAGAACAAAAGTAGAAAAGAAATGGGAAGATAAAGATAAGGATGGGTTGCCTCCCATCAAGCACTAAGTTTTCCGTTTTTCAGCATGTGCCTCCTCTTGTGCGCTATCAATGTGATCTTGGTTCACATTGAGGGCACGGCTCGATGATGCTTGCCCTAGGTTCCTAGGGTTGGCTAGAGGTTGGAAAGGTAACTCTATTCGCCTCCCATCCCTCTGCTCGGTAGAAGCATCGGAGAATTGGGCCTTAGCCCCTTCGACTCTATCAAGTCGGCCGCTAACCTCAGTCAACTTACTCATCATTTGTGCTAATGCACTCATGATAGGATCAGCTGAGGTTGCGGTAGGTGGCATTGCGTGTGACGGTAAACTCTCTTGGGGAAAACGAGAGGCGAACTGTGTCGGCCTCGGGTTCCCCATAAATTGCGGCGCGGATCCAAAGGGCTGATGAAATGAAGTGTGCTGCCCGCTCCGCTGCTGCGTATAAGATGGGTTATTATAATTATAATAACCCTCATTCGGGTGGTGATACCTACCCGCTTGGCTCAAACCTGCATATGGCATAGGGTTTGGCCGAAATGGAACTGGACCTTGAATTGCCATCACGGGACAATCCAACTCGACGTGCTCAACATTAGAGCAATGTGAATGCGGAGAGACATCGCTATGTGATACTGGAGCGAGGCCATCAGAACCCGGTCGGATCTTAAGCGAATCCATGATCAAATTCTGTGCCACGGTCAGTTTTTCAATTTTATCTAAAAGCATACCTGTCTCCACCGCCTTCGCATCCAACATACCTCCCTTTGCGGGGGTGCTCCGCCCACCGAAGGATTTAGCCGCATGATGATGGCTATTCTCCGCCACCAACTCGATCAATTCGAGGGCTTCATCCTCATATTTGCTCATGAATGTGCCTCCACTAGCGGCATCAAGCAAATATCCGTCAGTGCACCTAAACCATCATAAAAAAATCTGAGTAATTTCATGCTTAGGTATACCATGATGTGGGCATTGTCTCAAGAGATCTCTAAGTCTCTCCCATGCCTCATAAAAAACCTCACCCGGCCCTTGTGAGAATTCGCGTATGGCGCGTCTCACGGCACTAGTCTTACCTACCGAGTAGTACTTACGCAAAAATGCGTCTTCCATATCTCTCCATGAAGCAAACTCACGACCCAAGGTGAAAAACCACTCCTTTGCCCTTTCCTTAAGCGTGAAGGGGAAGAAGCGCATCTTGGCCGTCTCCCTGAGGGGACATTGTGGAATTGATTGAATTCGCATACCCTGGCTGAATTCGTCCCACATGTCTATATGGATCCTCCGATGGTAGTCCATGAAAGATGGGTAAAAGGCCAAGAATATGTGAGTCAATTTTAAAATTGGCACCTCGTTGAAGAGGGGCATTGACTCGCGTAGTCTGCCTTTGGACGACCGGTCTAGCGTAATCGCTGAGGCGTCGTCTCACTCCCTCGGTAGGAAGAGGGGCGTCCATAGGTTCTCCTCGCTCTGGTGTGGCGGGGGCTGGCATAGAATCGATAGAAGCCTCCGATGGAGCTATGGAATGTACGGATGTGTCGAAAGAGGTCCTCATACAAGGAGTTATTCCTTGTATGCCTCGTGGATCGCAAATTATGGTGTCCTTGTCGTCCCTCCTCTGTTCCTATGATTCCTATGCATATCTAAAGCCAAAAGATCACAAAAAAACAGCAAGTATATATATATAAGAAAGTCAGAAAAGAGTGAGACGAAAAGGATGATGTTCAAATGAGAAATGCTTCACTTAATCCACCAAAAAGATAGATCAAGCTACACACTATCAAAAAGCACACCAATAAAGATAATAATACTAATAACTTACTGATAACAGAGAATGAATCTCAGATATATCAAAATCGACGTCTCGATTAGGTGAAAAACACAAATTAGACTACCAAAATTGCACCAAAACTATCAAATAATGGGCAAAATTAGGTAATCTTACCTCGCTATACCTTTTTCCACCACTGATAAGGTCTGATAAATTCTCTGCAGGTCAGTAAACAACAGAAGACAGAAACCTAAATATGATCAAGAAATCAAAGCAATCAAATCAAAAACGCATGCTCCCCCAAGCACGGCGCTCATTTTGACGAGTCGTTTTTGTAAAGCGTCGTTAAAACACAAATACGATGGTCAAACAAAAATTTATAAAAACCGAACTCACAAAGACAAGATAGAATAATCAACTACTGGGTAACTATCGGGTCGATCCACAGAGAGCAGGGTTGACTTTTAATCGCAGAGTTGACTTGGTCAAACTTAGGTTTAAAAGGAGATTTAAATAAGAGAAAAATAATATTTAAGATAGGGAAATGATATAAATAAGCTAAATAAGACTTTTTAAGATTTGAAATCTCGGATTTGACAGAGAAAAGTCAAAAGTCAAAGTCAAAGCGTTGACTTTGACCAGCAGTAGGTGTTCTGCAAAAATCAGAGAATCAAACAGAGTCAGAAGATTACGAAAAGTTAGATATTTGGAAACTAGAGAGAAAAATGGATTTTATTGATATAAGTTTTGTAATTTTTGGATAAGAAATGGATTTATTATGAATTATTGAAAATCAATGATCAGAAAATCCCCGAAATGAACACCTCAGAGGAAATCTTCAAATTGAATGACCAAATGAAATCCAAATCTTGAAATTTATATGTCAAAAGAAAGCTAAGAGCCAGAGGAATCCAACAAGACCAAAATTATCAAATTCTGATTTGTCAATAAAAAGTAATTGACCCCGAAAGTCAACGTTTGACTTCTGATGAAAGATGAACAGTCCGTGGTCAAACGTTAAATTGAAGGGGCAAATGAACTCAGAATTTGATGAAATTGCTATCCACGGAAAGCTGATGAAAAGAGGAATCCAATGAAACCAAAATCAAGTGATTTGGAATTATAATCAAAGAGATATCCTATTTTCAAAATCAGCGACTTTTCGGATCGAAAATTTGGGGAAAATGAAGAACACTATGAACTAATTTGCAAAAATTAAACTTCTAAATCTAATAAAAAAACTCAAATTACCTCTTGATAATCGATCGAATCTCACTACTAACCCGATTGCCACGAGAATTGAGCTCCAATTTGCGCGAATTGGAGTGAATTTGCTCGGATCCTTTCTCACGGACTTTTCGGAATTCAAGGGGAAAAATTCGATGAAATCAAGGAGGAATTCGCGATCAATCCCGCTCCAATCCCTTCGGAATCGAGTCTAAACGCGGGGAATCACGATGAACTAGAGATCTTCCTCGAAACTCGCTTAATTTCTTCACGAGTCGATCAAAAAGTTGAAGAACAAAGAAGGAGTACATGAGTTTTTTTAAAGAAGGAATTGGCTCGAAGATCGTGGTCAATTGGAGCATTCGTGGGAGCGGTTTTCAAGCTTCATGGAGGCGATTCTTTGGGCGTGGGTTGTGGCTTCAAATCCGCGACGAATTGGCTTGATTTCGGCTTCAATTTCGCTCCACGTGTGCCACGATTTTTCCACGATGTCGCCACGATCGCGCCACGATTGGGGTCAGCGATCGGGCGCCAATCTTACCGCTCAAGCTTCGTCGATAGATTGCCGATCGATGGGGGCTGATTCCGCTCCATTTCCACTTCATTGCTCGATCGCGGCTCGATCGTGCCGCGATCGCGGCTCGAGTCGCGGCTCGATCGCGCCGCGATCGTGTTCTTCCCCGGAGTCTCCAGCGCCGTCCCGATTATTTGATCGTGATGAAGATCCGATGCTCCAGGTTAGATCGCGATCGCGCGATCGGATGATTTTCCCGTCGCCACGTGGCCATCGCTCGTCCCTCCGATCGCGTCACTTAAGGTAAGTAATACGCACGTGCATCACTGATGATCGCGTGGACTCAGGTCCACGCGATCTCAGCCCACTCGATTCCGAGCCGACGTCCGCCGCTTGTCCACGTCGCTCGCAAAATAGAAAATCGTGTGGGACATAGTCCCACACGGAGAAAATATGAGATTTTTTTACGCTGTTAAATAGGGGAGGTCATTCCCTATTAACTATCATATAATTCCTCTCTCGCTTCGCAACACGTGGCGCCCACACGGGCGCCCACGTGGCCGCTATACGTCACGCGCGGGCCACACGCGTCCCCGCCACGTGGCCTCAGCGCCACGTCGTAACGGCGCGGTGGGACCCACGCGCCACGTGGGCTCGCTCGCCACGCCAGCCCCGCCCGGGCCTGTCGCCACGTCAGCCCCGCTTGGGCCCACTTGCCACGTCAGCTCCGAGGTAAGCCTTCACCCTTTTTCGCGATTTTAAAATTAAAAAAATACTAAAAAAAATCAATTACAAAATCAAATAAAAATCGGAAAAATCAGATAAAACTTTAGAAATTCATATTTTTCAAAATACAACTCCTTTTTAATCCAAATTTTCTCCATTGGATCACAAATTCTTTTCTTTATAATATCATGTCATTTAAAATATGTTTTCAAGAAAGAAATAAGGATGAATTAAAATTTCATTAAATAAGTTCTAATTAAACCTTATAAATCATAAATTCATCCTAAAATCATCCTTCCAAACATTTACTAAAGTCAAAACTCATTTAATCACTGAGATTAACTCCTGTTAATCTAAACAAAAGATTAATCATCTCTTAAGCATGAAATTATCTCTAATTTATGCATAAATATCAACTTTAGTGAAATGACATGCCAATGGAGAAAATTCCTAAAAAGTATGATAACATGCATCATATTCACATAAAATAAGCATGAATATGAGTTAATTAGGGTAAGAATTCAGGTTATAAATGCATGTTATCAGTAAGACATCACCTTCCTTTGCTTCCGCTCTCTGGATATTCTCCGCGCACAGTGACGGTCTTCTCTGCGCCTCCAGTTCGCGCGACCTCCATCTTCGTGCGCACGCGACCTCCATCTTCCTTCTGCGCGTGACCTCCATCTTCGAGCACGCGCAACCTGCATCTTCTGTGCGCAACTTCCTGCTTCGTGACCTCCTGCTTCTCCTGCGCGCGACCTGCGACCGTCTGCGTGAGACGTCCTGCATCGCGAAAGAATATCGATGCGCGAGACCTCCTGGGCGCGAGACCTCCTGCGCGAGACCTCCAGTTCGCGCGAGACCTCCTGTGCAAGAATCTCGCTTCTCCTGCGTGCGAGACCTCTAGTTCGCGTGAGACTCTCCGTGCGCGCGTGACTCACTTTGAAATACCGCGAAAGAATATCGCGAAAGGAGCATCGCCGCTTTCTGTCTAGTCACCGCCGCCTCGTCCACTTCTCTCTGCACGCACACGTGATCTGCCAGGTATCTCTGTGCTGCACCTTCTCTTTACTTGACGGTTAGACATCTGCATCCAGTGTTTGCTGTCTTTCATGCAAGACCGTATGGTAGCGTGACTGCTTCACGCGTGACCTGCACGACCCGCCTCTCTGTTTGCTGACTACCTGCTCACGCACTGTGCTCCGGATCGCTTACAATGGCTACTGCTTCATCAGAGTCGGGTGCTACGCCGTCTTCTGTCTCGTCTGGTGAATCGGGTGCTCTGAATTCAGATTCCTCTCCTGCTCCAGGTCTTTCCGACTTCACTGATGCAGATTTTTTGGACAAACCTCTGTCACACAAGGTCATGCATCCGCTCCCGCCCGTTCTGGAGTCCATGCGTCTCAATGGACCGAATTTTTTGAAGTGGCAACGGTTTGTGGAGACAACCCTGCGGTCTCGTCAACTCTTCAAGCACTGTACAGGGACGCCTCTGACCGCCACGCACCCTCACTACGCAGCATGGGACGCCGAGGAACAGTTTATCCTTGGTTGGTTCGTGAATCACTCTCTCACCCTGGAATTTCATGATCGCTTTCCTCATCAGAAAACGGTCAAGGGCTTCTGGGATCAAGCTCATCATTTCTCTGTCCAGGGTGGCGATTATTAGATGCTCTTCAGCGTGATTAGTCGGGCTCATGCATTATGACAAGGGAGCCTCTCCATCTCCGAATATGCGCTTGCTCATCAGACTTTGTGGGATGAGGTGGACCATTACTTGCCGACGGATGATCCTAAATGCCGCTCCTATCACAACACTTTGTTGACCCGCCTACTCGGATTTCTCAGTGGACTGAACCGAGAGTATGATGACATCCGTCGTCGAGCCCTTCGCTGCAAAGATGGGCTTCCCAAGTTGGCAGACTTGGTTAAGGAGCTCCAAGAGGAAGAAAGTCAATTTCTCCTCCACGGTCGCCCTCCTATGGAGACCACTCGAGATTCCTTCGCTCTTCTCACGCCGACGACCTCTTTGGGAATTCTTGGACAAACTCCTTCCGCCTCCAAGGGGTCATCTTCAGCCGACATGGTCTGCTCTTATTGTCGTCGTGTAGGGCACACTCGGGATCGATGCTTCAAACTTCACCCCGAACTTGTTTGAAAGAAGAAAATTTCGTCCAAGGCGCTCCTTACCCAGGCTGACTCGTCTGTCTCTGTTCCTAGTAGTTCAGCCTCTTCGTCCAAGGCTGACGGTTCCGTCACGACTATGGAACAGCTCCAGGCCGACTTTGCTCGTCTCAGCGCTCAGCTGTCTGATATGACTGCTATGTAGACTTCATCTTCTACCTCCTTTTTCAGTGCGTTTTCTTCCTCCTCTTCAAAATTATGGTATTGTGGACAGACGGCCCTTAGCTCCCCGTTGGTTTCGGATACGACTTGGGTTCTGGATTCCGGGGCTACCGAACATATGACTCCGTTCAACTCTCGGTTTGTTTTGTATTAGAGACATCTTGGGGGCCGGACAGTCTTTACTACTGCTGGCACCCGTCTCCCGGTGGCAGGGATTGGTGATGTACATGTTGCCGGTTTGGGAGTTGTTCATCATGTTCTTCATGTTCCATCTCTCCGAGCTATACTTTTGTCACCACAACGACTAGTTGATTCTGTTTTATGCTCATTTCACCTCAAACTTGATGGCATGTTTCTATCTGACAAGGTGGGGAGGACTACGCCGATTAGGCGGGTGAATGGACTGTTGTTGCTGGATGGTGGGGACCGGTCACAGTGTTTTACGATGCAGCACAACATTCGTTCGGTGGACGCGCAACAACGTGGTCGCCTCCAGTTGACTCATCAGCGGCTGGGGCATCCTCCTTTTTCTACTCTTCAACGTTTATTTCCTTCGCTATGTACGGGATTGGATATTCAGATCGTTGTTTGTGAAGCCTGTTAGTTGGCTAAACATCGACGTGCTTCTTTTCATTTGTCACCGTCTCATACATCGATTCCCTTATACCGTATTCATAGTGATGTCTGGGGCCCAGCACCGCAAAGTATCTTGAAAGGTCAGCGGTATTTTCTGATCTTTGTTGATGAAGCTAGTCGGTACATGTGGACTTATTTGCTGACAGCCAAGTCCGAGGTTGTGTCGACAGTTTGACATTTCTGTGCTATGATTCACACTCAGTTTGGACGTGGTATCCAACGTTTTTGCTCCGATAACGCTCGAGATTTCGTGAATTCGGATCTTGCTTCGTATTTTGCTGAGCATGGTATTCTACATGAGACCTCCTGTGTGGCTACTCCGGAACACAATGGTATGGCCGAGCGTCGTATCAGCTATGTGACATCGATGGCCCAAACTCTCTTGCCGAATTATCACGTCCCGTGGACCTATTGGGGTGAAGCGAACTTGACGAGTACTCATCTTGTCAACCGTCTTCCCTCTCAGCAGCTGGCATTCACGAGTCCTATTGATCGGATGCATGCCGCCTTCCTAGACATTCCTCTACGGACTGGCCTTCTACCGCGTATTTTCGGCTACACTGCCTATGTTCACGACCCGTCAGCTTCTCTGACAAAGCTCGATGCACGCGCCCTTTGTTGTGTGTTCGTCGGGTACTCTTCTCTCCAAAAAGGGTATAAGTGCTACCATCCGCCCTCCCGACGGTTCATCTCGGCAAATGTCACCTTTGCCGAGTATGAATCCTTTTTTGGAGCCCGCTCTTCCTCGTCTTGCCTCCCGCTGGACGAGGCTCCTTTGGCTCTTCTACCTGTGGAGCCCACCGTTCTGTCTACTGGAATTATCAGAGAAAAAACCTCCAATTCTAGTGTTTCTAGAGATATAGTACATCATGGAATCCACAGAGACATGATCTCAAAAAAACTATTCATCAAAAGAAGAAATTACATGTACCGCAACCAAATTGTAATAATCGGAGAAAAAAACCCAAATTCCAGTTATTCTAGAGAGATAGTACATCGTGGAATCCATAGAGACAAGATCTCAAAAAACCCATTCATCGCAAGAGAAAATATGTGTACCGCAACCAAACTATAATAATCAGAGAAAAAAAAATCCAAATTCTAATTATTCTAGAGAGATAACATATCGTGGAATCAATAGAGAGGATCCCAAACAAAGCATTGATCAAGAGATAAAAATCTATGTAATGCCACCAAAATGCAATTATAAGAGAAAAAGAGCACAAATTCTACTCATTCTAGAGAGAGAAAGTGCCCGATGACAAATTTTAATACATTACCGTTCTAGGAGGCGCGGAGTTCTCAAACAGAAGAGCATCAGGCTTATCCGCAAGAACTTTATATTTAGTCCAGAGGCAACTCAACCCACAACGGCAAGAATAGATTTGATCCAAATTATCAGGAATCCAAGTCCACGCTTTAACCAATACGCTGACATGTGGCAGATCAAGTCCAGAACAATTTCGACCGTCAATGTCCTGCACCGCTGAAAGATTAGCCTTCCATTTTCCGTGCTTCTCCCGGAATCGATCGCATCCGACTGCTTCATCCTATTTTCTAAAAGCTGACCCGACATCTGAGAAGGCTGAGCGCTGGGAGACAAATTGTGTGGAAAGGGAGTTGATGCCAAGAGGGAGATCGCCATAGCGGGAGATGAGGAGGAGAGAGAGGATAACCAAACCGAGCATTGGTAGGACGTACTGGATTGTTTTACACCGTAGCATGGGCGGAAACATTGACTTCGTGGAGAAAATA
>CM044109.1:2324468-2400770 GCA_024174645.1 Lemna minuta
TTTTGAGATTATGACATAAATATGCATAGAATGATAAAAAAATGCACTCAAAGTATGATAACATGCACATAAATGTAATGTTTTATGCCTTAAATTGCATGAATAATCATGTTTTATCATGTTAAGATTGCATGTTATCAGAGGTTTTCTGCGAGGAACGAGAGACAATCATGAATATAAAGAAAATGGTGAAAACTGGTGCTGTCGAAGATGGTACATGATCCTTGTAAATGATGGATGGATATATTTGTCAAAAGATACATAAGAGGGACAACCAATTATATGATTAGAGTATTTTTTTAGCAGTATCGGGCCGTATGACCAGGGGCAAGAGCAATAACCGACAAAGGAGGCGTAGAAGGAAAGGTCGGTGAAGGATTCATGCTCTTCACGAGTGAGAAAAAGATGAGTAAGTCAGTGTATCGATTTAGTGAAGCACACGCAGGGCTGAGTTGACAGCGGGCTGGCTAAGGAGGGCTGGCAGTAGGAAGAGCTGGCATCAGCTGGTGGACGCGACAGCCGGCAGCAGGGCCGGCGGCTGGAAGCACTGGCGACAGTCGTTAGCGAAACAATAGCAGGGTGTGAGATTTTAATCCAGCCGTTCATCTCACAAATGACGGCTTTGGCGTTACCTTCAGTTACTATCGAGGAGATCAAATCTCAGCCGTCTACAAAGTGAAGTTATGACGGAGATGCGCGCGCCACGTGGACTAAGTCGTTACGGCCGTTTTTCTTTTTTCTTCCTATAAATAGGTGTTCGATGAAATGCCTATGTAAGAGTGCGGTATATGAAAATACCATTGAGTGTGTTCTTGTTTTCAATAGAGTTGTGAGTTTGTTTCCAATCTTGAGTGTTTAAATCCTCCTCAAAATTCCGCATCCAAACCGATCTATCGCCAACAGCGTGATCGTCGGAGGAGTCTGCATTCATACAGACAGCGGTGAAGAGTTGTAGGTGTGATGGAGATGTCCATTGGAGTCGACGTTGTCCCTCACGTTTGATGCTGCCTGATCAGATATTCTCATTGATATCTCTGTCGATTCCCTCTTGACAGACGATGAACGTGGTGCAACAATGGTTAGAGGCTGAGCTTCAGTTGGAGGTTGGTCAACAGCTAGCGCGGGGATAATTGTCTGTGCAGCAATCGCAGCAGTAGCAGCAGATGAACCATAGATTAATAATTACTATTACTGACTCCACGAATAGTTGTCTTTGCCATGTGCTTCCTTCATGGTCTCCTTAACCTTTGTTATTTTGAATGGATCTTGCTCCTTTTTATTTATCTGTGGTCCATGCCAGTAGGAGTAGGTTTGTGTGGAGATGATGCTCAAAATAGAAGTTGTAGAGGACTGTCTTTTGGTAATATCAGATGGAATGGTCCTTCTCTTCATTGTCTTTCTTGCTGTTTACATTCATAAAGTCTTTGCCTTGAAATCGAATTCAAGGGTAATAACAATTAGATCTCTCCTATAATTCTACTATGGGTGGTTTTCAAGGGAAGAGGGAGTGTAAGACAAAGGTGTTCCTATCGATGTTTCTTTATTGAGATCATTAATTCATACAAGGTACCCATGATATAGTGGATGTGGTTTGGAAATTAGTATCCTACATCAAAGTTAAAAGGGTGATAACATGCTATTTATGCATGTAATTACATAGTTATTTATGCAAATTAATGCATTAATCATCATAAATTCATGCATGTTATCATCTTTTAAGCATATTTCTATCATTTTGTGTAAATTCATGCTATGACCTAAAAATACACTAATTATGGATTATTATGCATAATTAAACATTGTAATCTTTAATTCCAATTATGTGTATGATTATAATCATGTTTTAAGAGTGAAAATATAAGAGAAAATACTTTTATTTACATTTATGTATTTATATGAATTTATTTTATATAATACATAAATGTGTAAAATTAATATAAATTAATTCTCTTATTATTTTAATAATTTGACTTTTTGAAATGATAGATTATTCAATTCTGAATCCAACAAAACAAATTTGACTTAATTTGGAGTTATATTTTGAAAGTTATGATTTTTACAAATTTATAGAATTTTTCTGGAATTTTTCTGAATTTAATTCGATTTATTTTCGATTTTAAATGTTTTAAAATAAATAAAAATAATAATAATAATAAATTAAAAAAAATGTCTTGGCACGCGGGCCCACGTGGACGCGACGTGCGCCTACGTGGCATGGATGACGTGTGCACTATACTATTATTATTATAGAGTTTAGGGGTCCCCCGTGTCTAAGGGGACGAAAGATTAATAGCCTGATTTCCGCATACATTTTATACTGAACATTTATCGCGATTTTTTCTAAGTGGGACTATTTAACTTCCTTTTATTTTTTTATTACCGCGACGTGGCGCATCGTAGAGCGTTGGATGCTGTTCGCGCTGAATCGCGTGCGTAGATCGTGTAGACCGGAAGTCCACCGATCGCCAAATCAAACACGTGCTCAATAAAAAAAGGATAAGTGAACAAATCGCGATCGTTGATCTATCCTATCACTGATCAAATCTCAGCCAAACGATCGCGATCAGACGATCACAAGTGAAGACGTCGATTCGTGAGATCACGCGCGATCAGAGCCATCGATCGCGATCAAGCTCTTAATCGGACGGCCCACAAGAAAGTTCATTTTATAAAAACTGGTTCTTCGCGGCGAAGGGACGGGTTCGCGATCATTTCTCAAATTCTCCTTGTAGAAAACTCCAATTCGCGCGCCGTTTGTTTCCCTGTGTTCTTAACCCATTTGCGCTTCAATTGAATGCTGGAATTCAAACTTTGATCGAGAGAATTGGATGCAATCACATCTTGAACACCAAAATTCATCTTCGGAATTTCGGAATGAATAGCCTTGAATCCGGCGATTAATTGGATCATTTCGAAGGTTAATTTGGGTTAGGTTGGGTGATTTCATCATTATCTTTCATCATTTAGCATTAGTTTTAGTTTTAGAATCATATATTTAGTTTAATTTAGATTTAATTTCAGTTTTAAATCGTTTTTCGAAACGAATTTTTCTCCTCTCTTCAATCTTCGATTTCTCTTCGAATTCTCCACCAAATCACTTGATTTTTGATTCCGTGGATTCGATTTTGAGTTATCTTTCTTAAAATATGAAAACACCCAATTTCTAACCTCAATTCATCGTCTGATTTGACCGAATTTCAAAGATATATCTCAAATTTCCCTAATTCTCCGTGGATTCGACCCTTAATTACAATTATACTAATTAATTACTTTGATTAATCACAAATTGGTAATATTAGGACTTTATTTTGACACTAAGTCGTGTGCATTCAACGACCATACGATTTAGTCTCGTCAGTACCCATGATATAGTGGATGTGGTTTGGAAATTAGTATCCTACATCAAAGTTAAAAGGGTGGTTGATGATGAGACAAGACCGTGAGGTCGTCGATTTCACGCGGTATCGCGTCAAAAATAAAGCCTAACTTACCAATTTGGGGAATTAAGAGTGAATTGAAGGGTATAATGGTAAATAAGGGTCGAATCCACAAGGAATTAAGGTATTTTCGAGAGATCTTTTGGAATTTGGTCAAATTGGACGATGAATTGAGGTGAGAAATTAGGGAAAATGGTGGTTTTAGAAAGATAACTCAAAGATCTGTCCGTGGAATCAAAAATCGCTCGATTTGGATTAGTAATCACGGAGAAATCAAACATGGAAGTAGGAGGAAATTTTCGGAATCGCGAAGAACACAAATTGAAATTAAAAACAAAATTGAACTAAATTGAAATCCTAAACCTAAAATTGATGATACATGACGATAGATAAGAGGATAAACTTGTTTTCTAACCCGAGATGACAATCAAATCGATCCAATTGATCGCCGGATCGACAGTTATTCATTCTGCGAATTCAATCGTGAACATCGGTGTTCAAGAGAACAATTCTCCTCGCACGATCGTTGAAATCTCTCTTATAAACACTCCGTGGACGCGATTTCGAGTCTAGAAGCGATTACAAGAGAGAGATTCAAGAGAGAAAGGGTTTAGATAGGTCGATTAAGTGAAATCCCTCGAGAATGCTTACAAACGACGAAGAACTCTTTGTTTTATAGGGCGAAATGGGGGAAACCGTCCGATTGATGCGTTTAATCCGCATCAACGGTCGAGGTTAAATGCATCAATACGAAACGGTAAGGTTAAATCGCGATCGTCCAATCTCAGATGGACGACCTTGATCTGATCCGATGAAACGCTTTAAAAAATGTTTCAAATAACGCCCTTTAGATCGCGATCGGACGGCCACGATCCTCCCTGCGTGGTCGAATCTGGACCGTTATAACTCTTCTAAATAGGCACATGTTTGATTGATCTCTGGTGCACCACGCGTCCACGCGATCGACGCGTGTGATGCCGCCACGTCGCATGAAATCCAACCTTTATAATTGCGCTTTTAAGTCACGTGTTTGATCGCGATCGGTGGTCCGCGTCCACGCGATCGACGCGTGGATCTTCTGATGCGACGCCGATCCATCGCTCCTCGTCGTGCCACGTCACCTGCATTATTAAAGTCCGTGTGGATTAGTCCCACACGGAAATAAAAAAAGAGAATCGTCGGATTTATAAGACCCGACGATTTAAAGGGTTAATAACCCTTCCCATATAGGGAGGGCTGAAGACCCATTATATATATATAATAAAAAAATACTATATGTATAATGCGCCACGTAGGCGCTGCGCGGGTCCGTGTGGCGCTGCCACATGGCCTTGCGTGCCACGTCGCATCCACTCGGGTCCCGCGCGAAATATAAGCCCCTTTTTGTAATTTTTTTATTTATTTTAAAGCGGTTTTAAATAGAAAATAAAATCAGAAAAATCCATAAAAATCCCTAAAAATTGTAAAAATCATAACTTTCAAAATACAACTCCAAATTAATCCAAATTTCTTTCATTTGATCTGAAATTTCATTTGATCTGAAATTTCTATCATTCTAAAAAGTCAAATTATTTAAATAACAAGAGATTTAATTCTTATTTCAAAAATACATTCATTTCTTTAGGATTTTAACTTTAGAAAATGAAATGAATGTTCATAAAATGATTTCTCTTATTATTTAACTTTAAAAACCATTTATAATCTCAAGTAAAGATAGGTTATTAAATCTTTAATCTTTAATTCGTCATAATTAACCCTAAATTAATGCATTTTGAGATTATAACATAAAATTGCATAGAATGATAGAAATGCACTCAAAATATGATAACATGCATATAAATGGAATGTTTTATGCCTCATTTTGCATTAATAATCATGTTTTATCATGTTAAGATTGCATGTTATCAGTTGACTTGGTCCACTCAAGGAATTCTAGGTTTCTAAAGATAAGGGTTAAATGCTTTGACCAAGTCAATCTTTAGATCAGTATAAAATAGGGGAAGGAGGGAAGATAATTCCCTTAAGATCTACACTCTCTTTCAATTATTTAGAGAGGTCTTCTTCATCCATTTAATGAATGGATAATTTCTCAAACTCTTAATTAAGGAGGAGTATAGGTTTATTTGGAACCCTTGTGTTCATGTTTTGAAATAATTTTCCATCAGAAGGGCAAAGACCAACCGAATGTCAGTCAATCGAACTGAACCAAGACCGTCGGTCCCACAAAATGGGCCGGACCGGTCTTGGTCCAATTTCGATCCGGTCCTCTAAATTATTCAGTCCTGGACCGAATAAATTTTTAAAGGACCGTCTCTTCTCTCTCCTCATTTCAGTATCTCTAACCTATTATATACCCTTCTGGCCTTCTCTGTCTTCCCGCCATCCAAGAAGAGGGCATAATACAATCGGGAATCTTCATCATTCATTCTCTCGCTGTCGTCGATTACTGGCGCCAGGTATACCATCTAAACTCTTCTTCTATTCTGCATCTAGGTTTATCATTTGATCTGATTTTTAATTCAAAAAAAAAAAATCTTTCCGTCTGTTTGAACTAGTTTTCCTATAAAAACTGTGACATTCACAGATCAGGAGAGTTTTGAAAAGTTCCGGTGAGATCCAGAGTTTCAAAATCTGACAGAGATCTAGAGAGTTTTGAAAGCTCTAACCCGGTAGAGATCGGGAGTCCGGTGATGGACGAGGCTCGGAGGCTCGGAGGCGAAAGGACATCAGCACAGTCAAAAGTTTGCTTCTCTCTTATGATCTCTCTACGGTGATCATTCAGATCCGTTGAGGTTTAGATTGGCAATTTACCCATTCATCGCACATCAAGACTTCTTTCTAATCAGACATTAGTGGCAACTTACCTTTTGAGAAAACCTGCATTCATCCATTATGTACCTATGTCTTTCTTTGATCCGACAGCTCAAGGTGATCACAATCTCTCTCTCCCCTCCGCCCTTCACGGATTTACCGCCAGCCTGCTCTCTCTCTCTCTCTGCACTGGGAGGTGGATGGGTTTAGATAGATATAGATATATATATATATATATATATGTAGAACACAAAAGTAGTAGAAATGTTGAGAATCAATCAAACTGTCATTTTGAGAGGCAGGTCAAGAGAGGGATGCCAACCCAGGCTGATAGTCATCATGGTCAATTAGGTGGTTTCCTAAATTCATCAGCCGCCTGAGTCAACAGCAAGAGAGTGAGTTGACTTCACTGAAGGTTGAGAGTCAGCAGTGAAGGTCGGATAAACCACACTTAAATTGACGACATCTCGTTCAGCAGTACAGTGAAGATTGGAGAGTCAACTTTTCACTGGAGGCTATGCCCCTTTACCAAATTGGGGATGCCCTCATTGACAATAGCTGTCAGATGAGTATTGATTCAGCATGGTTTGGGTTAACCCGTTGACTGGCTTCAATTCTTTGGTGTGTGAATTTATTCTTGCTCCAATTTTTTGTATATATTTTGTATTCCCTTAAAAATTTCCAAATTCTTTCTCCATGTACCGTGATTATATTTTTATGTAGAGGGAGAGCGAGAGAGCTTCACCGTTGACCCCGATAGAGAGATAGGGAGAGAGAGAGATAGGGAGAGAGAGAGAGTACATATGATCCTACCACTCCATCTTTGCCGCAATAGTTTGGCAGCGTTTTGAGAGGGAGAATTCACCCTATCACTTGCTCGATCAGCCCGCGTTTTGAGAGGGAGAATTCAACCCTACCTGATAATTCAGTATTTTAAAACATTATTTTTTGCTATTGTGATCATTATGATTGATGAATCCAGTATCTTGTTTCTATTCCTAAGTATTTAATATCATTTAATTTTGATTTGTATTATGGTTTTGATATTATATTTCCATTATATTGATATGCATTATACTAATATCCATTATGGATGGCCCACATTAGTTTCTAATTATTTTTTCCTTTTAAAATATAATTTTTAATCTAATTTTTAATCTATGTTTTAGATTGTCATCCATGGAATCAATTAGAGATGAGGTTCATTTTATTTTACAGTGATCTCTAAAAATATATGATCATAGCTTACTAATGCTATATTTTTTTATTTTAGATTGAATCAAACAATGCATCAACATTTGTTTCTACAAGTGCTACAGCTACAAGCTCTTCACAACAAAGAAAAGCCTCACCAGTCTTAGTACATTTCATGAAGATCACCGACGATGAGTATCTTTGCAAAATTTGTAAGGTAGCTACCCCATCGAAAGAGATAAAAGTAAAGAGGGATAGAAGTAGTAGCACAATCAAGTTATGGAAGCACTTGGAAAGGTTTCATGTTGAGATTTATAAGCAAATAAGGCCATCAAATGCTCCTAATACTTTAATAAACTATTTCTCAAAGACTTCAAAGTTTTCAGGCACGAATTCAGAGCAGACAAAGAAAGAGTGCATAGATTTAATTGTTAAGACATATGCACCTTTTACACTACTTGATCATCCTCAATTTAAAAAATTTTGAAACTACTTAGTACGAGGTGAAGCAGGGATTCCTATCCGCCATTCCAGACGACGAGGGATGGAGAAACTATTTGAAGATGAAAGGGATAAGGTAAGAGAATTACTTCGACCAATTGAAAGGGTATACCTTACAATAGACGCTTGGACAACTACAAATAATGTGACAATACTTGGGATCACAATACATTGGATTGATGATATGTGGAAACTTCATGAACAAGTGCTCGCTGTTGAGGAGTTGGGTGTATCACATCAAGGGATAATTTTAGCACAGGTGGTGCATCATGTGTTAGAAGATTATGATCTCACTCAAAAGTTAAGTAAACATGATTTTTACCTTTCTTATTTTCAATCTTAAATCTATAAACATGATTTTTTTTGCCATCACAACAGATAATGCTAGCAATAACAAGACAATGTCAGTAAGCTTAAAAAATTTATTTCGTGAGAGTGGATCGACATTCACCAAGAAGTTCCATGTGCCATGTATGGACCATGTTCTCAACCTAGCTGTTCAAGGAGGCTTGAAGGAGTTGGGTAATTCATCTTGACTTCATTATGTTCATAAAGTGAGGGTGATGAAGAGTGGGAAGAAGAAGACATAGAAGTTACTTCACAAAGACCATTTAGAGCAATTCTTCATCGGCTTCAAAAACTTGTTCTTGCGGCAAATAGCACACCACAAAGAATTCATCAGTACAAGGAATTATGTGAGAGGTATAAAATGTCAAATAAAAACTTATTAACCATAGATGTCCACACTAGGTGGAATTCGACATATGTCATGATTACAGAAGCATGGGGCAAGAGGAAGCTGTTGAATACAATGGCAAAAACTTATCTTAAAGATGATAAGGGAATTTATTTAATCATGTCGAAAGAGTGGGATTTTCCTAAGATTTTTGCAGATGAACTTCTAGGCTTTCAGGAAGCCACCGAGATATTTTCTCAATCAAAAGCCATTACATCTCCTAATGTTACTTCTATTTTTGATCTTTTTTTAAATCAGTTGAACACATCAATTGTTGCCTTAGTTAGTCCTTCTCAAGGTGTGATGGGAAGACCAATGAGCATAGAGCAATCAATGTCACTGAAAAGAGCATATACTGTGATGAAAATAAAATTACTTAAATACAAGCCATAGGTAAAAAGAAAGCCAATCTTTCCTATTGCTATAATGCTAGATCCATCTATAAAATTTGAATATATTCCAATTGATGAAAAAGAATATATCACAAAGACTTTGAAATATTTTCTTCAATTGATGCATGCCCTGTCAATATCAAGTGCTTGCTAACAAAGTGAGCCATTATCCAATACTTCTACAACTTGTTCGAAAATGATGATTGAATTGATGACGCGCAAAAGGAAGAAGAACATAAACATCTTGTTAGAAAAACCAATATCTGATGAAATATTTGATTATTTGCATAACTCTCAAGTTGAATGTTCTCATCTTAATGCTCTACAATGGTGGTGTAAGACTAGGTCTGAAAATATCCACGACTTGCAATGTTAGCAAAGGGATTTCTCTTAGTTTGTTCTTCGAGCTCTCCATCAGAGCGTCTTTTCTCATCAAACGAGGGATCGTAACATACAAAAGGGGGAAATTATCTCCAAAAACTATATTTATTTTGATGACCTTAAATCGTGAGGTAAAAAGGATGAAGCAGATACTGATGAAGAAGAATTTGGTGAAGATACGAACTAATTTTCATGTTATTATGCTTTCTTCTTCTTTGTTTCAAATCAATAAGTATCATCGGTAAGGATTCTGACTACGATTTTTATTTATTAATAGACGTTGATATATTTATCTCTTTTCAAGTACGCATATACATGGTCAAGAGAGACTGAAGTTAACAGTGACCGAGGTGGACCAAGACCGAGATCGAGACCTAATTCATATTTGGACCGAATGGTGTGCCAAAAACCTGGACCATGATTAGGACCGCCCAACCCTACTTCCATGGCCTGCCGCACTTGATTCGATTAATCCAATGGCTTCTACTTACTCTTTCAATTCTTTCTCTTCTCAATGAATGAGACGCTAGCACGTGGTGCGATTTTGTGCTTTCCAATCTTGATCAAGTTCAATCAAATTTTGGGCGATTTGATCATGCGACTTTAAAGGAAATTTGAACGGCTAAAAATACTCCAAATTGGAATCATAATATCTGAGGATCTTGAAGGAGTTAGGGGCTGAAAATTTATGGGTATGATCGTCATTTTGATCTTTATGAATCTATTAGGGTTGATTTTTATTATGAGGCAAAAAGTATGGTTTTTAATATTTTATTTTGTGCTTCTAGCATTGGCTAGCCTAAAGGAAAAAAGGCACCTATTGTTTATTTTTCCTATATAGAACATCATTTCTAGTAAATTTCTACTCTTCTCTATTCATTCCTTATGTTGGATGTAAAGACCCAAGTCTAGGCGAGATATATAGGCTCTTGAATGCGTGTTTTGATTAGAGAGCATCATTATAGTGTGTTTTAATTACAAATCATCGTATTAGAATCATTTTCTATCATTCTTTTCCATTTTCTCTTACATTTTTATCAATATTTTCTTTTTTTCAACCCTAAAATCACTTTTCCACCATCAAGGGTTTTCAATCTTCTAAAGGAGTTTAGAATCGTTTGATTGGTTCATTTCATTTCCCATGTACATCTTCTTTTCGTCAGTTATTTCCACTTTTCTTGATTTAAAAATACCAAAAATATTCCTTGATTTCAATCTTTTAACCTTCTTCTCTATGGATTCGACCTCCACTTACAACAATTCTAAATTTGTAAAAATCGAATTGGAAGAGTTGATTATAATATTTGTAATACGTGAACTTGTGTATTCAGTGACCATAATTTTTCAGATATCAATGAGATCTATTATTCATCTAAGGAGTTCAGTTGGTTAACTACATGTGCACAAAGTGCATATTTTATCTCCAAACATTACGATTGTCTAGTATTTTCTAGGCTACTAGAAATATGAAACCTTAAAGTTAGGTCTCCAAAGGAGAGTAAATCTATGTACTCAAGGAGCTTTGAGGTGAGTGCAAAAATTGTTAAGCACAAATTCGTAGTGGCATTCATGCATTAAATGCCATATTTGGCAATTGGTCACTAACTAACCTTTGTTAGTGACTAACCTTTCTCTTAATGATAAATATAACATAAACATGATCTTAGTATTATATATATATAATGAAATTAACCCCATTTGGCTTCTTCAAAGTTTAAATGATGAATTTCTCACATTCTCTTGAGTTTATGCCAATTCAAGTACTTAGGTGTATTGTAATAAGAGTATAGATGGAAATTATCGAGGAAGATAATGATCCTCTGTATTTTTAGGAGGTTGGTCAAACATCTCCTCAAGGGTTAGCCCTTTCCATTTTTTAGGAGTTAGTCAAAACCTTTTCACCTTTTTAGAAGGTTGGTCAACCACCGCCCTGTAGGAGTCAACTCATTCCACCTTTTTAGGAGACTAAAAATATCTTTTTTCTTACAAGTCAATGATGTTCAAAGAAATTCTAGATAGGTCAAAGGTGACAATAGCAATAGCAAAAATTCAAACCTTCTTCTCTTGTCTCTTTATTAATTATTTATTTTCTTCCTTTTTTGGAAAAAGTTTACTAGAGGAGAGAGGGTGCCACCCTATTCTTGAGGTAGCCCATTTCCTATGAAGTGGCAAGGTTACTATTTCTTAGAGAGAGGTTTCCCCACTGCCTTTAGAGGTGGTTGTGGTAATCACGTCTTTAAGAGGGGCCTTCCACATTCCCTAGGAGGTAGTTGACATCTTATAGGGATTCTATATCCACCATTCATTTGGTGGCACACAATGAGATGAAATCTATTCCCTCAATCAAAGGGAGGCCCTAATCCTAGAATTTTGTTAATAAGAGAAACCCTAGAATGCTTACATAAGAAAGGAGGGATACATTAGTTAATATAGAAGAGAGATAGAGAGAGATTGTCCCACTTCTACGATGTGCAGACTAACACCGCAGCTGAGCTTATGGTGATCTGAGATGATTTACTCCTTTATGAAGCACACGATATTTGAGATATTGTCCTCAAATCAGATTCACACAAGCTAGTTGAAATGCTATTTTCTCATCATTATTAACATTGGTAGCTGCAACGTCTATGGATTTACATCATGCGATGTCAAAGTTGACTTTGTGCTATCAACCACCAGTTTCAAGAAGGGAACAAAACAACAGATGCACTAGCCTCCTATGAAGTGCGCTCCCATCAAATGTTCCTCTTCACCATATGACAAGATATGTCGTAAGAGGCTCGAGGATGACATCATCTCAAGAAACTCGACATACCTTCCCTACTGATAACATGCAATTTCATGCATGAATATCATGCATTTTATGCATTTGTTCTTTAAAATATAATCATAAATGCATGTTATCATGATTTAAAATGATTAAATTAATAATTTCTATGTTTTTACGGATATTCTTGATTTTTTTCATAATTTAGTAGCATTTAATGATTTTGATTTATCAAGAATATAATTTTCTTTAATTATAAAAGCACTTTCAATGGTTCTATGGTAAGGCATATCTTTAGTATGAAATAGGAGCTTTATCGCGCGCGCCCTCAAAAAAAAAGAATAAGAGCGGGCTTTTTTTTTATGCTCCACTACGAAGCGTCAGTGTCGAAAAACGAACGTTGAACAAACTTTCTTCAATCATTCATTCGATAGGAACCCGGAGGCAGGACACATGCAATATGAAATTTATATTTATTTCTAATTTTCTCCTTCTCTCCCTCTCTCCTCTGCCCCTCCGGATTCCGTTTCTCCTCTTTCTTCTCTCCCGTGTCTCTCTTTTCCCCTCGCTCTCTCTCTCGCGATACGAAAATTCCGTCGCGAGGAGAGGCGGGAGGAAAAGCCTCCCTCTCTTTCTTCTCCCTCCCGCGGCACCGTAACCTTTCTCTCTCTTTTCCTCTCTCTCCATTTTCCTCTTCTCCCGCAATCTCTCTTTGTCTTTCTCTCTCAAAATCTCTCACTCTCTCCTGCATTTTCTTCATCTCTTTATCTCCCTCTCTTCTGCGGTCTCTCTTCCTCTTGTCTCCCTTTCTCTCTCTTTGTCTCCCTCTTCCTCTGTGTGTCTCACTCTCTTCTCTCCTCTCCCTCGGGCGTGCGTGCGCACGTAAGGGAGAGGGGGAGATTTCTTCCCCCCTATTCTCTCTCTCTCTTTCTCTCTCTCCCGTGTTCTCTCTCTCGACGGGAATTATTTCCGTCGCGAGCTTCTCTCCTCTCTCCTCGCGTCTCCTCGCGATGGAAATTGCTTCCGTCGCGAGAAGAGGTGGGAGGAGGAAAGTCTTCCTCTCTCCCCTCTCTCTCTCTCTCTCTCTCTCCCTCTCCTTCTCTCTCGTCTTTCCTCTCTCTCCTTCCCTCTCTCGCGACGAAAATTTTTCCGTCGCGAGTTCTCTCCGCTCTTCTTCCCTTTCCTTTCTCTCTCTTTGCAGGTTTTGCAGGTCTGACCCGCGCGTTGACCGGACCGATTTTGACCGGAGCGGTTTGACCAGGATACTTCAAGAGAGAGGCATCAGATCAACGGCCAGAAATGCTCCAGACTAAAATCGCGATATCTCACGATCCTGATGGAGCTACGGGCTGAAATTTCGTGGGCTTGATCGTCATTTCACGTTCTACGAATCTGTTGGGGCCGATTTAAGCTCGAGACTAAAAAAATTAGGGTTATGAATATTTTGTTGTATGCTTCTAGCATTGGCTAGCCAGAAGGAAAGAAAGCAACGATTGAGCATTCATCATGTGTTGAACGATCATTATCATTGAGTTTCTCCTCTCTTCTGTTCATTCCTCGTGTTGGATGCAAGACGCCAAGTCCGGGCGAAATATACGGCTCTAGAAGGTATGTTTTGATTAGGGAGCATCATTGGATTGTATGTTCATCACGAATCTTAGATTAGAACTATCGTCTATCCATTTCTTCTGATTTCATCATCTGTTTACCAACATTTTCTCATTGAAAAACCCTAAAAATCACTTTTCCACCCTCGATCAAGGGTTTCCAATATCTGAAAAGATTTTGGAAGCACTTGTTCGGTTCATTTCATCTCCACTCACATTTTCTTCCTTTCATCAATCATTTCCGCTTTCTAAATCTAAAATACCAAAAAAATAGTTTCTAATTTCAATCTTTTAACCTTCCTCTCTGTGGATTCGACCTCGACTTGCCACTGTTCTAATTTAAAAATCAGATTATAAAGAGTTGAGTATAAATTTTTTTTGATATGTAAAATCGCGCATTCAACGACCGCATTTTTACGCGTATCACCTACACATCCAGCTCACCCTTTTCCTTGTCACCCCCTAGTAGTGGCATATCGCTTGGGGCTTTCACTTTCTAATGTGCACGAGAGCACTCTTGAGTAGAACCATGAGCCGGCCCCAACACATACCACTTGATGCCAGGTTCATGAGGTTACAACCTCTTAGAGTAAAGATGTTTATATCTGCTAGGATCTAAGGCTTGAAAAGCTCTCCAAGGTTTTTATCAAAACAATTATTGCAGTGAAAGATGTTGAATCAAGAAATTCAACAAAGTTAAAGCACCAATAATAGATGATCTCATCATCCATTATAGATGATCCTATCATATAGTATATAATAAAGTTCATACTTACAGGGATCATTTGAAAGAGTTCTTCAACCGTTCAAGAATCCGGCCTCTAACAATATCCACATAGTCTTCATAAAATCTTATCTCCTCTATAACACTCGTTATCACGAGAAGAAGAGAAGAGAGGGGAGAATCTCTACTAGGCTTGTATGGGCACCTCTATTATGGTCGTTCTCTTCCTATTTATAGACTATGAGAATGTAAAATTGTCACAAAAACCCTTATTATTATGTCTATATTCACCGATATCTATTGACCTTATGTGTGTAACCCTCTAAGTCCATATATCTCACTAGTTAATGACTCTATTGACCCAATAACTGTTGGGATCTGAGGCTCGAAAAGCTCTCCAAGTCTTCATCCAAAATAATGATTGCAACGGAAGGTGTTAAATCAAAACATTCAACAAAGTTGAAGCACAAGGAATAGATGATCTTATCATCCATTCTAGGTGATCCTATCATCTAGTATAGACTAATATTCATACTTACATGGATCATTTGAAATAGTTCTTCAACCATTCAAGCGTCCGGCCTCTAGCGATATCCACACTGTCTCCAGACGGTCGGATCTCCTCTTGAACACTCGTCACCACGAGAGGAAGAGAATAGAGAGGAGAAGTTCCACTAGGCTTGCATGGGCACCACTATTATGGTTGTTCTACCCCGATTTATAGACTTTATGAATGTGAAATTTTCACAAAAATCCTTATTATTATGTCTATATTTACGTGTCGTTTTTCTGCGTCGTTAAAACACAAAGACGATGGTCAAACAAAATTTATAAAACCGAACTCACAAAGACAAGATATAATAATCAAGTATTGGGTAAGTATCGGGTCGATCCACATAGAGCAGGGTTGACTTTAATAGCAGAGTTGACTTGGTCAAACTTAGGTTTAAAAGAAGTTTTAAATAAGAGAAAATAAGATTTAAGATATGGAAATGATATAAATAAGGTAAATAAGAAGTTTTGATATTTGAAATCTCGGATTTGACAGAGAAAAGTCAAAAGTCAAAGTCAAAGCGTTGACTTTGACCAACAGTAAGTGTTCTGCAAAATCAGAGAATCAAAAAGAGTCAGAATATTACTAAAAGTATATATTTAGAAACTAGAGAGAAAATGGAATTTATTGATATATATTTCGTAATTTTTGGATAAGAAATGGATTTATTATGAATTATTGAAAATCAATGATCAGAAAATCCACGAAATGAACACCTCAGAGGAAATCTTCAAATTGAATGCCCAAATGAAATCCAAATCTTGCAATTTATATGTCAATAGAAAGCTAAGAACAAGAGGAATCCAACAAGACTGAAATTATCAAATTTTGATTTGTCAATAAAAAGTAATTGACCCCGAAAGTCAACGTTTGACTTCTGATGAAAGATGAACAGTCCGTGGTCAAACGTTAAATTGAAGGTCAAATGAACTCGGAATTTGATGAATTTGCTATCCACGGAAAGCTGATGAAAAGAGGAATACAATGAAACCAAAATCAAGTGATTTGGAATTATAATCAAAGAGATATCCTATTTTCAAAATCAGCAACTTTTCGGACCTAAAATTGGGGAAAATGAAGAACACTATGAACTAATTTGCAAAATTAAAGATCTAAACCTAATAAAAATACAAATTACCTCTTGATAATCGATCGAACCTCACTAGTAACCCGATTGCCGCAAGAATGGGGCCTCAATTCTCGTGGATTGAAGCGAATTTGCTCGGATTCTTCCTCGTGGACGTTCGGAATTCTAGGGGAAAATTCGATGAAATCAAGAGATGAATTCGTGATTATCATGCTTCAATGGCTGCGTCTCTACACTCTTGGAAGCAGAGGATCACGAGAACTTAAGACCTTCCTCGAAACTCGCTTAATTTCTTCACGAGTCGATCAAAAGTTAAAGAACAAGAGAAGGAGTACATGAGTTTTTAAAGGAGAAATTGGCCCGGAATCGTGGCCTGTAGAGGCGGTCGTGGGGCGGAATCCATGCGTCGTGGCGGCGGTTTCATGACATGAAGACGTAGCTTCCGGATTGGCTTGGAATCAGCCTCAATTTTGCTTCGATTTCGCTTCAATATGGCCGCGATTTTCGCCTCAAGAAGTCCCACGATCGGGCCACGATCGGGCCACGATCGGGTCACGATCGGGCCACGATCGGGCCACGATCGGGTCACGATCGGGCCACGATCGGGCCTCGATCGAAGTCCTGGTAAGTCGTCGATCGTTCTCCGATCGCTTGGAGAAGATTGCCTCCCTTAAACTCCCCGATCGTGGCTCGATCGCGGCTCCCCGATCGCGGCTCAATCCGATGCGAATCACAGGAACCGTCCAATGTCGATCAGGTAAGCCGTCCGATCATATTAAAGCCTCCGATTTGATGACGATCGACCGCTTCTCGGGATGCCACGTGGCGTGAGGTAAGTCGTTCGATCAACCTTTACTTAATCCCTTTTTACGCACGTGTTTTGATGACGATCGCGTGGACTCCGGTCCACGCGATCCACGCTCTGCGATCAGCGCCGGCTGGATCCGACGCCCGCCGTGCCGCCACGTCACCTGCAAGGTAAGAACCGTGTGGGAACATAGTCCCACACGGAAGAAATAAAAGAGCAGGACGCGTTTAAATAGGGGAAAAGATTCCCCTATTAATTGTCCTACTATCTCCTCTTTACTCCGTGACACGTGGCACCACACACGGGCGCCCACGTGGCCTCGTGGCCGCCCTGCCACTTGGCGCGCCTCCTGCGTGGGCCACACGCGTCCTGCCACGTGGCCTCAGCGCCACGTCGTAACAGCGCGGTGGACCCGCGCGCCACGTCAGCCCTGCCTGGGCCTACTCGCCACGTCAGCCGGCGGTCGCCACGTCAGCCGCAGGTAATTTCTCCCCCTTTTTTCGCGATTTTAACTAAGAAATTCCTTAAAAAATCAAATAAAAATCAGAAAAAAATAGTATAAAACTTCAGAAATTCATATTTCTCAAAATACAACTCCTTTTTAATCCAAATTTTCTCCATTGGATCACAAATTCTTTTCTTTTTAATATCATGTCATTTAAAATATGTTTTCAAGAAGGAAATAAAGATGAATTAAAATTTCATTAAATAAGTTCTAATTAAACATCCTAAATCATAAATTCATCCTAAAATCATCCTTCCAAACATTTACTAAAGTCAAAACTCATTTAATAACTGAGATTAACTTCTATTAATTGAAACAAAAGATTAATCATCTATTAAACATGAAATTATCCCTAATTTATGCATAAATATCAACTTTAGTGAAATGACATGCCAATGGAGAAAATTCCTAAAAAGTATGATAACATGCATCATATTCACATAAAATAAGCATGAATATGAGTTAATTAAGATAAGAATTCATGTTATAAATGCATGTTATCATATATCCACCGACGTTCATTGATATTATGTGTGTGACCCTCTAGGTCTATATATCTCACTAGTTAATGACTCTATCAACCCAATAACACTTATTGGTCTTCCTTATCAATTAACTATATCAACATATAGATTAATTGATTAAGGATCGATTTAACCCCATCGACAAGTTGAGTCGCCAGCCCGGTGGGTGCCAAGCTACACCACGTGCTCTAGGAGATATAGAGTATATTAGAACTCTTTCATGGAACCCTGCCGTCATTGGTTACCGTGTACGTATAATCCTTCATCCACGCGAGACTCATGAATGACTTAGGGTATGGTTAATTGTCAAACCCTAATCCGTCACTCAATTTAGTACTGATGCGAGTAGGAAATCATTGAGAACAACTTCTCTAATATTTCAGCTACCTTGGCCAAGGATTTAATCGCATCTCATTCCTTGAGTCAACCTCCTCATATACCGAGGGTGGATGATCCCGTCTAGACCAATCAATCACCTTCGAGGACTTCATGTCGTATCCAATATATGACATTTTAGATATCCCGTGACTAGGGATTCGTAAGTCATAATCAAAACACGATCATCCATCCACAAGATGTCTTTGGTGTCTCAAGTCAAAGGACCACATACACAATCATGACATGAATCAACCTGATTGACAATTAGGTATATTACCATTCAGGGATTCATACGGATCAATTCAGTGAACTCTTTCTCCAAAGAGCACCCACTATCTATCCTTAGTGTCTCAACATCGATGGCCACAAGATCAGCCATACTCATCATATGAGTCAGGTCAGATAGTGCTATTTTTTTTCTGGATAATTCAATGTCATTCTTGAATATCCCACGAATAAGAATATTTAGAACATATGTTTAAAGACCAGAGATCATTGTATTATGATCTCATCATAATTCACTTGATCATTGCATATGTTCATGAACTTCATTGCAACAATCACACAAAAATGACAATGAATAAAAGTTCATTTCAATAAATATAAACAAAAGATGAAAGTGTGATTGGCTTGCAGGCCAAATAATATCCATCAATAACACAAATTAGTCTTCCTTATCAATTAACTATATCAACATATAGATTAATTGGTTAAGGATAGATTTACCCAATCAACAGGTTGAGTCACTAGCCTAATGGGTGCCAAGCTACACCACGTGCTCTGGGAGATATAGAATATGTTCAAACTACTTCATGGAACCCGGCCACCATCGGTTATTGTGTACTTATAATCCTTTATCCACGTGAAACTCATGAATGACTTAGGGTATGGTTAGCTGTCAAACCCTAAGCGGTCACTTAATTTAGTATTGATACAAGTAGGAAATCATCAAGAACAACTTCTCTAATATTTCAACTACCTTAGCCAAGAATTTAAGCGCATCTTATTCCTTGAGTCGATCTCCTCATATATCAAGGGCGGATGATTCCATGTTGACCACTCAATCACATTCGAGGACTTCATGTCATATCCAATCTATGACATATTATTGATCTCATGGCTAGGGATTCATAAATCATAGTCAAAATACGATCATCCATACACACTATGTCTTTGGTGTCTAAAGTCAAAGGACAACATACACAACTGTGAAATTAATAAACTTGATTGACAGTTTGGCATAACACCATTCATGGATTCCTACGGATCAATTCAATGAACTCTGTCTCCAAAGAGCATCCACTATCTATCCTCGGTGTCTCTACACTGATGGTCATAGGATCAACCATGCTCATCACATGAGTGGGATCAGATAGTGTTATTCTTTCTAGATAATTCGATGTCCCTGTCAAATATTCTATTAATCAGAATATTTGGAGCATATGTTTAAAGACTAGTGATCACTGTATTATGATCTCATCATAATTCACTTAGTCATTGCATATGCTCGTAGACTTTATTATAAACATCAAATAAGAATGATAATGAATAAAAATTCATTTTAATGAATATAAACGAAAGATGAAAGTGTGATTGGCTTGTAGGCCACATAATAATCATCAATATCAACCTAGCCTTGTATCGTGGCATGAGAGATGTCGCTTAGAAGCCTAGTGCCCATATAAGCTTCACCCTACATCTCATGTAATAGAGATGCAACTAGGGTTTAGGGAATCAGGTGATTCCCTTCCTCAACCAATCTCACTAGCATCTTTTATCCCTCGACTCAGATACTTGACAAGGGGATATCCGCCACCTGCTGGGATTTGAGGCTCAAAAAGCTCTCCAAATCTTTATCAAAAATAATGATTGCAGCGGAAGGTGTTAAATCAAAACATTCAACATCGTGGAAGCACCAAGAATGGATGATCTCATCATCCATTCTTGGTGATCCTATCATCTAGTATAGAATAAAATTCATACTTACTTGGATCATTTAAAAAAGTTCTTCAACTGTTCAAGCGTCCGGCCTCTAGTGGTATCCACACAGTCTCTAGACGATCGGATCTCCTCTTGAACACTCGTCACCACGAGAGGAAGAGAAGAGGGAGGAGAAGTTCCACTAGGCTTGCATGGGCACCTCTATTATGGTCGTTCTCCCCCTATTTATAGACTTTGGGAATGTGAAATTTTCACAAAAACCCTTATTATTATGTCTATATCCACCGACGTCCATTGACCTTATGTGTGACCCTCTAGGTCGATATATCTCGCCAGTTAATGACTCTATCAACCCAATAACACTTATTGGTCCTTCTTATTAATTAACTATATCAACATATAGATTAATTAACTAAGGATCGATTTAACCTAATCGACAAGTTGAGTCGCCAGCCCGGTGGGTGCCAAGCTACACCACGTGCTCTAGGAGATATGGAGTATATTAGAACTCTTTCATGGAACCATGCCGTCATTGGTTACCGTGTACGTATAATCCTTCATCCACGTGAGACTCATGAATGACTTAGGGTATGGTTAATTGTCAAACCCTAATCCGTCACTCAATTTAGTACTGATGCGAGTAGGAAATCATTGAGAACAACTTCTCTAATATTTCAGCTACCTTGGCCAAGGATTTAATCGCATCTCATTCCTTGAGTCAATCTCCTCATATACCGAGGGTGGATGATCCCGTCTTGACCAATCAATCACCTTCGAGGACTTCATGTCGTATCCAATATATGACATTTTAGATATCCCGTGACTAGGGATTCGTAAGTCATAATCAAAACACGATCATCCATCCACAAGATGTCTTTGGTGTCTCAAGTCAAAGGACCACATACACAATCATGACATGAATCAACCTGATTGACAATTAGGTATATTACCATTCAGGGATTCATACGGATCAATTCAGTGAACTCTTTCTCCAAAGAGCACCCACTATCTATCCTTAGTGTCTCCACACCGATGGCTATAGGATCGGCCATACTCATCATATGAGATGGATCAGATAGTGATATTCTTTCCGGATAATTCGATGTCCTTCTCGAATATCCCATGAATAGGAATGTTTAGACCATATGTTTAAAGACTAGCGATCACTATATTATGATATCATCATAATTCACTTAGTCATTGCACATGCTCATGGACTTCATTGAAAACATCACACAAGAATGACAATGAATAATTTTCGTTTCAATGAACATAAACAAGATACATGGAAGTGTGATTGGCTTATAGGCCACATAATATCCATCACCACCTAATTACGCTAGGTATGTACCTCTTCCCCTGGCTGGGGATACCACTCAACTAAATAAAACACGCAAAAAAAGAACAACCTTGATATCTCTCCTTGGGAGTGCAAAGCTCTTTTTTTATTATTATTACATTAGTTCTTCGTCTCTACATTCTCTCTCACTACCATCTCTTTAATCTTCTCCATTATCTCAATTCTTATCTCTAATCTTTATTCTTCTCTTTTAACCCTAAATAAAATATTTCTAACCTTTCACACACACACACATATAATCACTATCTACTGATTTTGCCATAATCACCGTCACAAAATTATAAAATGAATTTTGTCATCTTCCATCTTTCCATATTTAGTAATATCTTGTCTCTCTCCTTTAGTCCATTAATCTCATTACCTAGGCTCTTTAAGGATTGACCCTTACTTATCCACCTCACTAAGTGATGAAATATTTTTGTTTTTTCAAAAATTCAATTTTCAAAAATGAATTATTACTACTGTTTAATTGAGTTCATTAATAATCAACAAATCCAAAATTTAAATTAGAAAACATAAATCTATTTAAACAATGAATTTACCACCCCTCCCCCTCATGGTCAATTATCATGCTATTGGGAGGTAAAAAATCCATCCTCTAAGCTATGTGACTCTTCCCCTCAAATGCATCAGTTCATTTTTTTAAAGAGCTACTCGTACATTTTCACTAGTCAAAGTGCAAGGTTAACGAGCCTATTAATCAAAGGTGATGTAAAAAATTCAATTTCCGTTGTATATCAAATTCACACAGATAAATCCCCTATAATCATTAGTGCATTTCCATTCATTTCCAAGGGAAATATATTTTTCTTTAGTTTTCCTTTCGAATTCTCAACTATATTTTAAATAAAAACTAATTGAACACAACCTTTTTTTAATATTTGCTAAATGGGCCGACAAGGACAACACGGTCGTCCTGAGCGGTCCGCTAAACCGGACCCACCAACCCACGAAGTCCAGTCAACAAAAATTGGAATGGGAAAAAATACTCCGTTTAAAATCTATTGATAAGCTGACGTCATAAAATCGCTGTTTAGGTTTAACTTCAATAAATAATCAAATCATTTCAATAAATGCTCAATATTTAATTTAGTCTTTCTTATTTTGTCCCCAGTCTCACTCACTCTGTAGTTTCTTCTTTTTCTCTGTCCAGTGTCCACCAGGTTTCCGCCTTATGCTCCGGTGGAAAACTCTCCAATGCCTGATACCAATGCTCGGATTATCTATCCTCTCTCTCTTCCTCCTCTCCCTCGGCGGCGATCTTTCTCTCGGCATCAACTCCCTTTCCACTCAGTCTCTCTCTCATCGCTCAGCCTTCTCAGATGTCGCGTCAGCTTTCAGAAAATGGGATAGAGCGGTCGGATGCGATCGATTCCGGGAGAAGCACGGAAAATGGACCGCTAATCCTTCGGCGGTGCAGGACATTGACGGTCGAGATTGTTCTGGACTTGATCTGCCGCATGTCAGCGTATTGGTTAAAGCGTGGACTTGGATTCCTGATAATTTGGATCAAATCTATTCTTGCCGTTGTGGGTTGAGTTGCCTCTGGACTAAATCTAAGGTTCTTGCGGATAAGCCTGATGCTCTTCTGTTCGAGAACTTCACGCCTCCTAGAACGGTAATGTATTAAAATTTCTCATCGGGCACTTTCTCTCTCTAAAAGTGAGTGGGATCTGGGCTCTTTTTCTCTTATAATTGCATTTTGGTGGCATTACATATATTTTTTATCTCTTGATCAATGGTTTGTTTGGGATCCTGTCTCTATTGATTCCATGATATGTTATCTCTCTAGAATAATTAGAATTTGGATTTTTTCCCTCTGATTATCACAGTTTGGTTGCGGTACACATGTTTTCTCTTTTGATGAATGGTTTTTTTGAGATCCTGTCTCTATGGATTCCATGATGTACTATCTCTCTAGAATAACTGGAATTTGAGGTTTTTTTCTCCGATTATTACAGTTTGGTTGCGGTACATGTGATTTTCTCTTTTGATGAATAGTTTTTTTGAGATCCTGTCTCTGTGGATTCCATGATGTACTATATCTCTGGAATCACTAGAATTGGAGGTTTTTTCTCTGATAATTCCAGTTTGGTTGCTGTAAATATTATTTTCTCTTAAATAAGGGTTCTATAAGATCCTGTACCGGAAATTTGGCTCTTGAAATCCTCTCTCTTCTTTTCAGAGAAAGAAAGGTGACCCACTTCGTGTATACATCGATCTTGAAGCCAGCCGTCTGCGATCTGGATCGGAAGACATCTTTGTTGGATACCATTCAGATGATGATCTTCAAACCACTTATGCTGGTGCCCAATTCCATAATTCCAGAAACTACCACATCTCCCCAACAAAGAGAAATGTGGGTATTAAAAAAATCCCTCTTGTTTGTTCATAGTACTGTTTATTTCAATTCATTTACAATGATCTCTTCTTTCTAATTATAGGACACTCTAGTCTACTGGTCTTCTTCCAGGTGTCTCCCCCACAGGGACGACCTGGCTCAGAACTTTCTCTCTCTAGTCTCTCACCACTCCTTCGGCAAGTGCCTGAACAATGTCAATGGGACAGACATGGCATTAACTTTCTACCCTGAATGCGCATCTGATGGTGCCACCAAGCGATGGTATGACCATATTCACTGCTCCATGTCTCACTACAAGTTTGTACTCGGCATAGAGAACACCATGAGAGAGAGTTATGTCACAGAGAAGCTCTTTTATGCTCTAGATGCTGGCTCCGTGCCCATTTACTTTGGTGCACCAAATGTGGTTGACTTTGTGCCCCCCAATTCAATAATTGATGGCACCAAAGTTTAAGTCAATGGCTGAGCTTGCAGCATACGTGGAGGATGTGGGTAATGACCCAGTTGCTTATGCAGAGTTTCATGCATGGCGGCGCTGTGGTATGATGAACAATTATAGGCGCGTCCGGGCTGCCAGTCTTGATACTCTCCCTTGTCGCCTATGTGAAACTGTTAGTAGACTTGGAGGGAAGATGGCTAATAGTCAATGAGATTAGGTTGTATTCTAAAATGTAATTTCATTGGTAGGTCTTTTATGACACACAAATTCATGTATTTATATCATGCATTTATGCATTTATTTCTATAAATATGATCATAAATGTATGTTATCATGGTTTAAAATGATTAAAATGGTGTTTATGTTTAAAAAGATCTTCTTGATTTTTCATGATTTTATAAGATTTTATAGTATAATTTTATTAAGAAGCTGATTTATTATTATATATATTAATTTTTAATTTTTTATAATTTAAAATGTATTTATTTACCCAAAAATATCGGTGAGTGCATGGTTAAAATTATTTTTAGAAGAAATTCTTGATTCTTTTAGATTTTTCTTGAATTTTTTTAAAGTCAAAATCATTTAGAAATGAGTTCGTAAAAATAGAAATTTTAAAAATGATTTTTTAAAAACAAATAATAAACAAACTCTCTCTCTCTCTCTCTCTCCCTCTCCCCCCCCCCCTCCTTCCCTCCCTCCTTCCCTCTTTCTCACATGCGCTACGTAAGAAAAACATTTTCTTTCGCCGCCAGGATATGCCTTCTTCTGCTTCTCCTTCTGTGTCGCGTTGCCTCCACTGCTGCTATCTCCTTCTCTTCCTCTTATTCTTTACTCTCTTTCTCGCCCTCACTCTCTCTTGCGCGAATAGATGGAAGAGAGAGGATCTCGCTTCTTCTTCCCTCCATCTCAACCATATCTTTCCATTTCTTCTCTCTCTTTCTCTTTTGTGCGTGTGCATGCACGTAGATGGAAGATAAAATTCTTCCATTGCAGAAGAATTTTATCTTCTGTATTCCTCTTCCTCCACGGCATTTCCTCCTCTCTCCCACTTTCTTTACCTCCTACGGCTTCTCTCCCTCCTCTCCTTTCTCTTGTGTACAGGGTGGAGAAACTTTTTCTCTACTCCTGTTCTTTTTCTTTCCTTTTCTTCATCTTCTCTCCTTGCTGTTCTTCTCTCTCCCTCTCTCACACATGAGCGAACAGAAGAGAGAGAGACTCTCTTGCTCTCTCTCCCCTTCGCTCTCTCACTCTCTTCTTCACCGCATCTGATTGTTTCTCCTTTCTCTCTTTCTTTAACCAGCTTTTCCCTCCTCTCGCAGGGGCGAGAAAAGCCTTCTTCATCTCCACCTTTCTTGTCGCGTCTCCCTCAGTCTCACGCTTCTCCTCCCTCTCACTTCTACACTTTTCTATCTCTTCACCAGCTCTCCTCTCCCTCTTTTCTCTCTTTGGCGTGCGCTTCTCATCGATTCCCTCTCTTTCTCATGTGCCATCTCTCTCTCCATGGCCGCGCGATTCTTTTTCTTTCCTCTCTCTTTTCTATCTCATATGCCCCTCAACTATAATTTTAATAGGAGAGCGAGTGGAATATTGATTTTTAAGGGTTGATTATGACTTGGAGCGAAACTTTTATGGGTCTCTGATTCACATACATGAACGTGAGCATGACGTTGCAGTTGATGAGGAGAGAGACACAAATCAATGGTCCAAATTGCACCACATTCAAAGCTTGACAATCTTGATGGTGTTTTCGGCTGAAATTTTGTGAGCATGATCATTATTTCGTGTTCCTTCATGTGTACCTTGGATCATTAAATCATGACACAAATTTTAGGTTTTTCAAAATTTTGATGAGTGCTTCTAGCACTGGCTAGCTAGCGGAAACAGAGCACCGGTTGATCATTCATTTTGTACCAAACATTATTTTTAATGAGTTGCTTCTCTCGTCTACTCATTCCTTGTGTTAGACGCAAGTCATCGAGTCCTAGCATCATGTACAAGCTCTCAAAGGAGTATTTGATCAAAAAACATCAATAGTGTGAGTTTTGATCGTGAACCTATAGATTACGATTTATTCTTTTTCAATATTTTCCATTTTCTTAATATTTTCATCCAAATTTTCATATTTTTCAAACCATGAATCATATTTCCACTATCTAATCTAGGGATTCTTGATCTTCAAAAGTAGATTAAAAGTATTTAAACAAATTATTCCATCTTTGCAAGCATCAACTTCTCGTTCATTGATCATTTATATTCTATTAACCCCAAAAATACCAAAATTATTCCTTCATTTCAAATTTGTTTAACTCTCCTCTTTGTGAATGGTAAAGCCCAATTTTATTGAGTGAGTAAAGAAGAGATTACAAGCCTCCAGTACTACTCTCACTCAAGCACGATTAACTTTGGAGTTCTTATAAAAGCTAGTGCAATACACCCTCTATTGGATTTGAGCTTCACTCACCACTGTTATAAAATTTAAAGAAATAAGATTTGGAGAGTTGAGTATAATTTTTGATACATCAACTTCCACGTTCAACAACCTTGATTTTACGCTTATCAATTTTTTGTATAGTTCACTTGATCAGTATAATGTTTGTAGATAACAAGGAGGGTGATCGTCAACAGTAATAGTTGAAATTGGCCTTCATCCCATGAGATTGCCATTGAATGTCTTTTTCTAGTTGATCAGCTCACATTTGTTCTGTTTTGAACTATAATGATATAAGTGGGTTTCAGTTAAGATCCTTAAAATTAATGCCGTGAAGCAATAGAAGACAACCATCACTTATAGTTGTAACTTATAGTTGACCATCTTTTCACATGGTGAGATTTCAATTTAGATTGGGAGATCTCCCTTGATTGCATATTGCTTGGTCAGTCAATTCTCGTAATAGAAATCTCTCTCCATACTTTTTGGACATTTTATAAATTGTCATTACTAAGATGTTTACAATCTTATCAATTGCATTTTTGGTTGAGATCATAAGATCTCTTTTGTTTACTTGTAGATTGATCAATTTTGTAACCCGAAGTGGAACGTGATGGGTGAACTGAGTTTTAAAATCTAAATAATTAGTTTTAAAATCTAAAAGAAATGAGTGTATTTTTTAAATAGAAATTTAATCGCTTGTTATTTATTAAATTTGAATTTTTATAATGATAGATAATTTAATTTCTGGTCCAATGAAACAAATTTGGATTAATTTGGAGTTGTATTTTGAAAGTTATGAATTTTCTAATTTTTAGGGATTTTTCAGATTTTTCTAAATTTTTTTGATTTTTTAATGAATTTTTTAGGATTTTTCTGAAAATTTTATGAATTTAAAATCGATTTATTTAATTAAAAATCTATTTTATAAGTGCGCAGGTGACGTGGCGCAATCTGGAGCTTTCGATCGTGCCTTTAATCGTGACTGTTGATCGTCGCTTAAAGGCGAGGGTACGTGACGCAATTTCATTCGTCGACAAATCATTTTAAAATGATTTAATCTAAGCTGTTGATCTGAGGAGTTATAACGGCTGAGATTAAAATTGACGGAATGCATTTGGAGCTTTCGATCGAGATCAAACGGTGGTGATTAGATGCGTTACTTATATCACGCGCGAGGTGACATCATCTTGGCGGTTTATCAAAGATCTAACATCTACGACTTAATTTTAACGATACACAATCTTGTGTTTCATCAGAGCCGTTGATCCAAGATTAAATGCCCAATCGGACGGTTACGCCCAATTTATCCTATAAATTTAGATGTTCTTCGACATTGTAAAGCATTCTATGGCAAATTCGAGTAATCGAACTGTTTATACATCAAATCCCTTGAATCTCTTACTTTTAATCGCTTCTAGACTCATTTCCGCCTACACAGAGTGCTTGAGAGTAAGATTTCATTGAGAGAATAGGAAGAAATCGACGCTTGAACATCAACGATCATGTTTTCGAATTCAAAATGAAAAGCCTTTGATCCGGCGACTAATTGGATCAATTCAAGCGCAATCTTGGGTTAGGGATCGTATTTTAGCGTAATCTTCATTCTTATATCTTTATATTTCAATTTTGAATCATAATTTGAGTCAATTTCAATTTCAATTTTGATTTTATCGAGATTTTATTGTTCAAAAATTTCTCTCTTGTTCATTCGATGATTTCTCCACGAATCTTGATCCAAATTGAGTGATTTTTTATTCAGTGGATTTGTCTTCGAGTCTTCTTTCTAAAAATATTAAAAATCCCTAAGTTCTATCCACATTTATTTATCCGATTTGATCAAATTTCCAAAGATTCCTCGAAATTACCCTTATTCACCACTATACTCCTTAATTCGTGTTAATTTCTTTAAATTGGTGAGTTTGGTAATTCTTTTGACTCTTGACCGTGTGTTTTCAATGACCTCGCGGTCTTGATTTCGTCACAAGGCAGTTGCCTATATCCTCTACTGCAAATACAGTTTGCCTTGTAACTCCCCATTTCCCCCCAAATTAGTTACCACCTTGTCCCAACTCGAATTTTGGGAATTTATTGACTAACTACAAAGCATGCCTCATGATTAGGCAGATCATTCTATTATACCAAGTCTTCCACATTTCCTTCTTGCTTCTTGACTACCTTTACTTGTTCTAGAGTTTCATTGTCATTCGAAGCCAAGCATCAATTCCAAGGGAAGGGGCTATGATTGATTGGTAGCTCTCATGACTTGCTTTGATTGCAATACATCAAACACAAGATGGATGACATAGTTTGAGAATATTTTTAGACTCTATGCCACTAATAATATGCAATGAATACATGTCATTATATTATTATCAATACAAATTAAGACAACACATTCCATTCTTATGCATTTCATCATACTTTTAGTGCATATCTATCATTATATGCAAATTAAAAGTTATAATTTCAAAATACATTATTTAAGGGATAATCATGCATAATTAAATAATATATTTTAGATTAGATTATTCTCATCTTTATTTGAGATTATAATTCAGTTTTAGTTGTAAATAATAAGAGAAAATATTTTACAAAAAAGAAGAAAGAAGGAAAAAAGAAGGAGAAAAGGAAAGAAAAATAGAGGAATAAAAAGAAAGTGAAAAGAAGGTGAATAAGTTAGGGGAAAACCTTCTTTTCTTCCATCCCATCTCTACCACTTCCATCTACCCCTATCATCTATCAACATCCACATTATTTGGGAGCATAATTATCATAAGTGGTACCTTTTTTAATTCTATTTTGTTTAGATACATTTTTTGCTTTTAAACTGCATCATTCCTTTAGTTGTAGTTGTCTTTTAATTCTTTTAGCTACATCATCATGTTGCATTCCAAATATGGGAAATCCCTTTGCAAATGCACTCTTGATAGGAGGAAGACAAGTTTAGAGGAGTTATAATGAACTAAGTAGCCTCCATAAGAGTAAAGGAGTGATATACCTATTGAGAGGGTAAGGAATTGTATCCACTCATGAGAGTGTAGGGTCTTTTCATCCCCATAGCATCAAAACCCTAGATATGCTCACATCGATCATAATTGAGAATTGGACTCGAGCATTAGCCGATGAGCACTACCCTAAATATGCATTGTCTGATAGTGGTATTGGGCTCTCAGCCCATTTATCTTCTCCTCTCATCTTTACCTCTTATATAAAGACCTACGTACTCTCATTTCTATATACGATTCTAGGGTTTCTTCATCTCATCGTCAACATGGTATCAGAGCCATAAACTCTTCTTGTCATCGCCACTGCAGCCATCGGACGCTACAGTTGTCATTCCTGGCACGCTGCCTCCTCCCACTCCGACACAATATCCTCTCCTTCCTTGTCTACAGTCATCACCATTATCAAGCCTTCTCATCGTTGAAACCACGGGCGTCGTCTGTCGCTTCGCTCCATCCGATGCTTCGTGACATGTGCCAATGTGCGTCATCCTCCGCTTTGTTCCATCTCGCTGCTCCGCTCCGCCGGCACTCCGCTCCATCCGCCGTTCCACTGCTGCCTGCCACTACTCGTCTTCTATCGCTTCACTCCAAACAGCGCATTTATTCATGCCTACATCTTTTAACCCAACCTATTACAAGGTCTGCATCAATAATTTATGGCTACGTCTCGAGATTCTATGTCATCTCCACACTCTTCAACTCTGGGTTTCGATACTTCGTTACCACACGTTCTGGCACCTCATGTTGACACTCACGTGATTCTTCCACCTATAATGCTTCCTACTCCACTGATATTTGCACCTCGTCTCTCAATCACGACCTAACTTACTCGGCCTGCCTATAATTTGACCGGTCATAATTACGCAGCTTGGGCTTCTAGCTTTGAGCTCTTTCTTGAGTCTCACAACCTTCATCATCATCTCATGGATGACCCTCCGCCACTTCACGACCCATCTTATGCCTCTTGGTCACAATCCGACTCAGTCACTATCACTTGTATGCTTCACAGCATCGAGCAGGGCATTGTTGAGTCTCTCGCGCACATCAAGCCGGTGTGCTCTCTTTGGGACACCCTTGAAACAATGTATGCCAATCAGACAAACATCGGTCGTGTGGTAGAGATCTTCGAGACTCTTCTCACTCTCAAGCAAGGTGATCTCTCTCTTCATGCCCACTTTGATCGCTTGCAGGCCTTAGTTCAAGAGGTTGACCTTTATCAACCTCTAACGGAATGAATCGATGTGTTCATTAATTTCACACTGATTCATGTCAAAAATGAATCCAAACTCACCAATTTTATAATTTAATCACGAATTGAATAGTATATTCATAAAAAAGGGTCGAATCCATGAAGAAATAAGGGATTTTATAGAGATCTTATGGAATTTGATCAAATCGGACAATGAGTTGAGGCGAGAAATTAGGGAAAATGGTATATTTGGAAAGATAACTCGAAGACGAATCCACGAAATCAAAAATTACTCGATTTGGATCAAGGTTCACGGAGAAATCGATGAGTGAATTAGAGAGAAATTTCTGAATGCGAATTAAGAGAAATTCGAAATTAAAAGACTAAATTAACTGTCCTAAATTACAAATTAATGATACATGACGAAAGATTAGGAGGAAAACACATAATCTAATCTGAGATAGCAATCGAAATGATCTAATTAATCGTCGGATTCAAGGTTTTTCATTCCGTGTTTTTAAAAATGATCTTCAGTGTTCAAGAGGAGAATTCTCCCTAATTGATAGATGAAATCTCACTTTCAATTACTCCGTGGATGTGAAAATGAGTCTAGAAGTGATTAGAAGCAAGAGATTTAAGGATGGTGGTGTATAGATGGTTCAATTGATCGAAGTCATCCAAGAATACATGAAAATGTCAAAGAACATCTCAATTTAGAGTCGATTTGGGCGTAACCGTCCGATGAAACGCTTGATCTTCGATCAACGGCTCTGATGAAATGCATCAATGCGAATCGTTACGATTAAGTCGTGGCCATTGGATCGGAGATGGACCGCCGAGATGAAGCCACGTCGTGCGCTTTAGAAACGTCATCCGTTCGATCTTGATCTAACACTTCGGATGCATTTTCGTCGGTTTTAATCTTAGCCGTTATAACTCTCTTGATGAACGGCTGAGATTATATTGTATTTAAAATGATTCACCAATGAGTAATATGACGCCACGTACCCCTTGCCATAAAGTGAAGATCGATGATCGCAATTTAATCGCTTGATCGGACATCCCACGTTGCGCCACGTCACATCCCGCTCTTGATCATTGATCACAATTGATCGGACGCTCCAAATTGCGCCACGTCACCTACGAGCTAATAATAAATTGAAAAACTAATTTTAAATCATAAAAGTCGATTTTTAATTCTAGAAAATCCTTAGAAATTCATTAAAAATTTAGAAAAATTCAGAAAAAAATCTGAAAAAATCCTTGAAAATTAGAAAATTCATAACTTTCAAAATACAACTCCAAATTAATCCAAATCTGTTTCATTGGATCAGAAATTCAATCATTATAAAAACTGAAAATATTTGAATAACAAGATAATAAATTATTATTTAAAAAATACACTCATTTCTTCTTGAAAAACAAAACTTAGACAAATAAATGTGTATATAAATATTTTCTCTTATTATTTAACATTAAAACTTAATTATAATATCAAATTTAGATTGGAATAATCTATTCTATAATGTATTCTTAATTATGCATAATTATCCCTAATATAGTGTATTTTGATATTATAACTTAAAATTGTATGAAATGTTATAAATGCACTCAAAGTATGATAACATGCATAAAAATGGAATGTTTTATGCCTTAATTTGTATTTATAATCATATTTTTGCATGTTAAGATTGCATGTTATCAGCCTCCCACCACACATCTCGTGAAGTTCAAGCGTTACCATACAGAGCTCTATGATGGCATCTATCTTAGTGGGCTTCATCCCTCCATCGCCTCTCAGCTTAGGGGCTCTCATCTTTATGGTGACCATGTCCTTGACCTCACTACCATTTTCTCTGCTGCTCTTCAAGTCACGGCTGGTATGCCTTCGCTCTCTCTCTCTCTCTCTCTCTCTCTCTCTCTCTCTCTCTCTCTCTCTCTCTCTCTCTCTCTCTCTCTCTCTCTCTCTCTCTTATGCTCCAGGCGATACGCCTCATCCCTCAGCGATGGTCGTTTCTTCTCATCGAGCTCGCGACGATGGTGGCCTTCCTTCCCACCTTTGATTGCAGTCGTCCTCCTCGTGTGTGTGGCTGCAACGTCTTTACTGCCATCTTCTTACTGCAGCAAGCAAAACCATCCTGCCAACAAGTGTTGGAAGCAATTCGGCAAGCCTCCTACTGCCTAAGCAGTTCTGAATCCTCCGGTTCCCTTTTCCCCAGCACCGCTCAACATCCCTACTCCCCTAATATCATGTGACCTTGATGTCGGCCAAGTATGACGCCCTCCGCCGTTCCGCGAGTATTGATGCATCCTCTTCTGCCAACCTTGCATCGCTTTTGGCTCCCTCCACGTCAAGTACATCTGCTCACCTTGCTTCCTCTTCACCGCCATGCATTATCGATTCAAGGGTGTCCTCCCATATGACCGGGACTTTCCCTCTCCTATCATCATATCATCCTATCATCTGGTCCAAGGCCATGGTACTACTCATGTCACTAATTCTCTTTCTCTTCACCAAATCCTCTATGTTCCCAGTTTTCCTATGAATCTTCTCTTCATTAGTGTCATCACTCGTGCTCTTTGATGATCTCAATTTGGGGGTATTTTTTTAATCGTTGTTTTAAATCGATTTCATACAATAATATTTATAATTCCTCACTTTGTATAATGGTAAAGTAAGGGCTGAATCCTTAGAGAGCCTAGGTAATGAGATTAGTTCTTTTAGGGAGAAGAGATACTATTATAAAGAAAAATCATAGTAGAAGTGATTTTTGGAGAAATATGACAGGGCATAGAAATGAAATACGGTATGAACAAAATTAGAAATAGATATATATTTACATTTTCATAATAAATAATGAAAAAATTATTGAGAATAGAATGATAGAATGGAGATATTAGAATGATGGAATGTAAGATGATGGAAGAATGGTAAAAAATGGGAAAATCGGGTAATCAGGAAATCTGTAATAACGAGAGATTATTTGAAGAGAAGAGAACAAATATAAATTTTGTTTGCATCCATGCTTCCATTAAACCTCACCTACGTCCTTGCATCCACATAACTCACAAAAATCAAAGAATTTAGCCATCTGACTTCCAAGAAATCAAATGCAATTAGTCTCATAATATGATCAAAATATAAGAAATGATGCATGATAGGACTTAGTCATATTTTCATTCAGTCATATAGAAATAGATATTCTCATTGTTATAGTCTTTATTAGCACTTAAACATGACAAATGATGCATGAATGTGAATTATATTTTAGAGTTATCATTCTTCCCTGTACAAATAACTTCTTTCCTTTTCATTTCATTTTCTACGATTTTTACACCGGACGAAGGATTGGTTTGGGTCGTGAGAACGCGCGAGGCATCTATGAGCTAGTTTCTGATGAACCCTCATCAAGTCTTTGAGTTATTTTTGTTACATCTTTAGTATCTTCTTCCCTTCTGTGGCATCGCCATTTAGGCCGTCCATGTTTTCAAAAACTTAAAAAGACTTTATCATGACTTTCTCTTACTCAATTTGTGTGTGAGTCACGTCATTTGGGCAAATATCATTGATCTTCTTACTCTAGTCGTGATGGCATCCCCTCTTTTGCACATTTTGATCTTCTTCACTATGATGTTTGGGCTCCCTCTTGTGCCCCCTCTATTTAAGGTCATCGTTACTATATTTTTTTGTTGATAATTATACTCGTGTGATAAATTGTGTCTACCTTCTCTGCAACCGCTCTGAGGTTGTCACTATAATCACCCACATCATCATAGGGGTGTAACTCAATATTCTACTACACCTAAGGTTCTTCATGCGGATAACGCTCTCCAGTTTGTCCAAACCTCTCTTTGTACCCTTTGCGCTGATCGTGGCATTATCCATCAGACTACTTGTCCTCACACCTCGCAGAAAAATAGTGTTTCTAAGCGAAAACACCATCAGCTCTTTGATATCACTCACACACTATTGATTGAGATGCATATCCCCTCTTACCTTTGGTTTGACACCCTCATGACTGCCACATATCTCCAAAATCGACTCCCCTTTGCAACCCTTGGTGTTGCTATTCCCCTTCACCGCCTCCGACCCACCTCGCCTCTCTTCTCTCTTCCTCCTCGAGTCTTTGGATGCACGGCCTTTGTCCAGGATCACTCTCCTTCCTTGTCCAAGCTTGTCCCTCGCGCTCTCAAAGGCATATTTTTTTGCTACTGCAATTTCTCCGACTCTTGCTACTGCATCTCCTCTATCTGGCTTCTCTCCCCTCAAGGTCTTTCCTAATCTCCTCCCTTCGGTTCCTTCTCATCCACCTCCTCTCTCCTCTCCTTCTCCTCGTGTCTCCTTGGTTCTTCTTACTTCCTCTAATCCAGATACAGATCCGCTACTCCTCTCCTCCACTATGAGCTCGCCATATCCAGATACCACCCCTCTTAATGATCTTCACCTTCCTATTGCCCTTCACAAGGATACACGTGCTTGTACTCATCATGTCATTTCTCATTTTGTTTCCTATGATCAACTCTCTCCCTCTTTTTGGGCCTTTGCCCTTTCGGTAGCCTCCAAGTTGATTGATCGATCGCATGTTCAGGCAACACATGTACTTGTGTGGAGAGGAGATGGACTCGGAGTTGGAGGCCTTGGGTTTCTCGCAGACTTGGACGTTGGTTCCCATCCAGCGAGATGCCAATATTGTCACGTGTAAGTGGGTCTTCATCCTAAAATATCATCTTGATGGTACCATTGCACGTCACAAGGCTCGTATGGTTGCTCGTGGTTTCACCCACGAGTATGGCATTGATTATACCAAGACATTCTCTCATGTCATTTCTCTCACATCTATTCGCGTGCTAATCTCTCTTGCCCTCAATCAAGCATGGTCGCTCCACCAGTTAGATGTTTCTAATGCCTTTCTTTATGGTGATCTTGAGAAGCAGGTCTTTATGGAGCAACCTCCTAGGTATGTTGCTCAAGGGGAGTTGACGAGACTAAATCATATGGTCATTGAATGCACACGACTTAGTGTCAAAACAAAGTCCTAAACTTAGCAATTTATGATTAATCAAAGTAATTAATTAGTATAATGGTAATTAAGGGTTGAATCCACGGAGAATTAGGGAAATTTGAGAGATATCTTTGAAATTCTGTCAAATCGGATGACGAATTGAGATTAGAAATTAGGTGTTTTAGTATATTAAGAACGATAACTCAATTACGAATCCACAGAATCAAAAATCGAGTGATTTGGATTAGAATTCGCTGAGTAATCTAAGTTTGAAGTTAGGAGAAAATCCGTATCGCGATTTTGATTAAAAACAGAAATTAAACTAAAATTAAACTTAATCTAAGATTCAAAATGTAAAATTAACACTAAATGATGAAAGATTAAGATGAAAACACACAATCTAACCCAAATTAGCCTTCAAAATGATCCAATTAATCGCCGGATGCATGGCTTTTCATTCCGAATTTCCGAAGACGAAGTTTGAAGTTCAAGATGGCAATTCTCCTTTCTCTTTCGATTAACCTATGATTTCATGCATTCAATTGAAGCGGAAATGAGTTACGAGTACAGGGAAAGATACGGTGCGCGAAATGGTTGACTAAACACTTCGAATTTGAAGAAGAATAGCGAACATGTTCTTCGTCGCGAAGAACGATTTTTATAAAAACCGAAATTGATCGTGGCCGTTGGATGAAGAGCCTATCGCGATCGACGGCTTGGATGACGCGTTGTTTGATCAAAACATCACGATTGACAGTGATCGTTCGATCGCTGATGGAGGGTCGAGATTAATTCTCATCGCTTGAAGAAGAATATGCATCGCTTCATTTGATTCGTCGGATATCCATCTGACGGTTGTGATTGATCGGTGATAATATGTGATGGACGGCTCGGATGCGTTCACTTATTCCTCCTTTTGCGCACGTGGTTGATTGTTGATCGGGTGGACCTCGTGTCCACCGCATCGACGTCATCGCGTTCATCGCTATTAAATCCGACGCACAGAAAACTGTCACGCGTCCTGAAAATACAGAAAACAAAGGGACTTTAGTCCTACACAGAGAAAAAGAAGAGAGGAAATCGTATATATAAGGTGCGCATATTTCATAGGTTAATAATCTGTCTTCCGATAATCGGAAGACCTATATACATTATATAAATATATGTATAGTAAATATAAATACGTGCTACGTGTCACATCAGCGCCACGCAGGCGCCCGTGCACTGTCCATGTGGCCCCAAGTGCCACGTTGCATCCACGTGTACACGCGCATTATAAACCCCTTTTTTGCATTTATTTAAATAATTTTAAACATTTAAAAATTGAAAATAAATCTAAATAAATTCAGAAAAAATCCAGAAAATTCCTAAAAATTATAAAATTCATAACTTTCAAAATATTACTCCAAATTAATTCAAATTTGTTTTGTTGGATTCAGAATTGAATAAAATAATAAGAGAATTAATTTTAGTTAATTTAATACATTTATGTATCTTATAAAATAAATTCATAAATACACATAAATGTCAATAAAAGTCTTTTCTCTTATATTTTCATCCTTAAACCATCATTATGATTTCAATTATAATTAGGATTAAATATTATAATGTTTAATTATGCATAATAACCCATAAATTGATGTATTTTAATATCTAATCATGAAATAATGTATAAATGATAGAAATACTCTTAAAATATGATAACATGCATATAATTGGAGTAATTAATGCCTTAAATTACATTAATAATCATATAATTACATGCATAAATAGCATGTTATCAGGAGTCATCCAAGGCGTGTTTCCTACGACAAGCTATTTATGGGCTCAAGAAAAGTCTATGTGTTTGGTTTGCAAAGCTTAGTGGTCTTCTCTCTACCTTTGGCTTCACATCATGAGCCATCGATCCTGCCATGCTCATTAAGAAGACTCGGGGCAGTCTTGTCATTCTTGCAGTCTATGTGGATGATATTCTTTTGAGTGGTAGTGATGGCACTAGTATTCATGCTACTAAGACTTATTTACAAAAACACCTCAATATTAGTATACATTAATATAAATTTTATCTTCTAAAATAACTTTAGAAAAATACATTAATATAAATAAAGATATTTTCTCTTATACTTTAATCATTAAAACATAGTTATGATCCCAAATAAAATTAGGATAAAAATCATAATGTTTAATTATGCATAATTATCCATAAAATGATGTATTTTTAGATCATAAAATCAAATTATGTAAAATGATAGAAATATACTTGAAATATGATAACATGCATATAATTGGAACACTTAATGCCTTTGTTTGCATTAATAATCATGTATAAAATGTATGTTATCAGCTGGTGACTCAACCTGTCAATTGGGTTAAATCAATCCTTAGTCAATAATTGAGTCATATAGATCAATCCATAATCTATACGTTGATATAGTTAATTGATAAGGAAGACCAATAACTGGGTTGACATAGTCATTAACTGGTGAGATATCTAGACCTAGAGGGTCACACACATAAGGCCAATGGAAGTCGGTGGATATAGACATAATAATAAGGGTTTTTTTAAAATTTTACATTCCTTAAGTCTATAAATAGGGGGAGTACGACCATAATTGAGGTTCCCATACAAGCCTAGTGGAACTTCTCCCTCTCTTCTCTTCGTCTCATGGTGATGAGTGTTCAACAAGAGATCTGATCATCTGAAGACTATGTGGATAACGCTAAAGGCCGGGCACTTGATCGGTTGAAGAACTCTTTCAAATGATCCCTGTAAGTTTGAATTTTATTCTATACTAGATGATAGGATCATCTAGAATGGATGATGATATCATCTATTCTTGGTGATGCAACTTTTTTGAATATTTTGATTCAACATCTTCTGCTGCAATCACTATTTTGGTCAAAAATTTGGAGAGCTTGTCTAGCCTTAGGTCCCATCAAAATCCTTATTCTATATTTACTTCTTAATTTTTCCAAATTATCTTGTTTTCTTACTCCATGTGATTAGTTTATCTTGAACAAAGGATAAAATTTTTATTGTCTGAATTGTGATTGATGAGAGAAGTCACCGAATAATGTCTTTAAAATCAGATCAATTCAACTCCACATATTGAAGATAATTCCAAGACTCATAATACCTACCAAGTCACTTTTTATGGATATTATATGGCATATAACCCAATCACACTTTCATGTATCTAGTTTATGTTCATTGAAATAACATTTATTCATTATCGTTGACAAAGTGAGTCTGCAGCATCGTTAATTACATGCGGACACGCATCAAAACATTTACCAAGCTCACTAATTTTAAATATTAATCACGAATTAAAGAATAAGGGTCGAATCCACGGAGAATCAAGGTATTGTTTATGTATTCTTTGAAATTCGATCAAATTAGACAATGATATGAGGTGAGAATTTAGGAATTTTGATAGATTTGGAAAGAGAACTCAAAGGCAAATCCATAGAATAAAAAATCACATAATTTGGATCAAGATTCGTAGAGAAATCAACGAGCAAAGTTTAGAGAGAAATTCAGATTGTGAAGAGAGATAAAACCAAAATTAAAAAAACAAAATTAACTAAATCTACTATTCAAAATTGAAATCTAATATTATAGGAAGAAAGATTACGATGGAAAACTAGATGTCTAACCCAAGATAGTGCTTGCATTGATCCAATTTCTCACTGGATCAAAGGCTTTTCATTCCACGAATTTGAAGACAATTGTTGGCATTTAAGAATCGATTTCTCCCTATTCTATTAACGAAATCTCACTTTTAAACACTCATCGGACGCGAAAATGAGTCTAAAAATAAAGGGAAGCAAGAGATTCAAGGATTGTGGTGTCTAGATAGTTTGATTACTCAAAAAACACAAGTATGATTTACATCGTCAAAGAACATCTCAATTTATGGGGAGAATTGGGCATAACAGTCGGATCAACATTTAATCTTTGATCAATGGCTTTGATGAAATGCATATATGTGAATTTTTACGCTTAAATCGCGTATGTTGGATCGAAGATGGACTGTCAAGATCTCGCTATGTCGCGTGCTAAGAAGTAATGTGTGAAACGCTCACCGTCTGATCTTGATTAAATGCTTCGAATGTATTTTGCTGGTTTTAATCTCAACCGTTATAACTCATTAGATAAACGTCTAAGATTAAATCATTTTAAAACAATTCGCCGACAAACCAGAGTGTGCCACGTACCCCTTTACTTAAGTGACGATCGACGATTGCGATTAAATCACGCGATCAGACCCTCCACGCGACACCACGTCACCTGCGCATATTAAAACAAAAAAATAGTCCCACATGACATAAATTAAGGAAATCCGACGGGTATATAAGGTGTATATACTTCGAGAGATAGTGTTATCCTGAAAAGGATGCTTAATCTCTCTAATTACACTCACGCACATGTGTGCGCACACGCGCGCACACGTGTGTGCATGAGCACACACACACATGCACATACGCATGAGCCACATGGCACGTTCATACACCACCATGTGAATACGCCCATTTTTCCTCGCGCCATGTCAGCACACAATAAAATTTGATTTTTTTATTCAAAATAAATCCAAATAAATTCATAAAAACTTTAAAAATCCCTAAAAATTATAAAATTCATAACATATGATCTAAATATTTTTATTCGTGGGACATTCAAGAAGGATCTCGAATTATCTAGTAAGAATAGTACTATTTGATCCGAATCATATGATGAGTATGGTTGATCCCGTAGCCATCGGTGTAGAGACACTAAGGATAGATAGTGGATGATTTTTAGAGAAAGAGTTCATTGAATCGATTTATATGAATCATTGAATAGTATTATACCTAAATGGCAATTAGGTCGATTCATGTCAAGGTTGTGTGTATAGTCCTTTGACTTGAGACACCAAAGACATCTTGTGGACAGATGATCGTGCTTTGATTATGACTTACGAATCCCTAGCCATGAGATATCTAAAACATCATATATTTGATATGACATGAAGTCCACAAAGATGATTGTGTGATTAAGATGGGATCATTTGCCCTTAGTATTTGAGGAGATTGACTCAAGGAATGAGATGTGATGAAATCCTTTGGCAAGGTAGTGGAAATATCAGAGGAGTTCACGATGATTTCCTATACTCATCAGTACTAACTTGAGTAATTGATTAGGGTTTGACAATTGATAATACCCTAAGTCATTCACGAGTCTCGTGCGGATGAAGGATTATACATACATGGTAACTAATGATAGAAAGGTTCCATAAAGGAGTTCTTATATAAGCCATATCTCCTAGAGTACGTGGTGTAGCTTGGCACCCAACGCGTTGGCACTGATAACATGCATTTATAACTTGAATTCTTATCCTAATTAATTCATATTCATGCTTATTTTATGTGAATATGATGCATGTTATCATACTTTTTAGGAATTTTCTCCATTAGCATATCATTTCATTAAAGTTGATATTTATGCATAAATTAGGAATAATTTCATGCTTAATAGATGATTAATCTTTTGTTAAGTTTAAATTAATAGAAGTTAATATCTTGTATTGAATGATTTTTGACTTTAGTAAATGTTTGGAGGGATAATTTCAGGATGAATTTATAATTTAGAATGTTTAATGAGAAATGATTTAAGAAAATTCTAATTCATCTTGATTTCTTCTTTCAAAATATATTTTAAATGATATGATATTAAAAAGAGAAGAATTTGTGATCCAACGGAGAAAATTTGGATTAAAAAGGAGTTGTATATTTTAAATTATGAAGTTCTGAAGTTTTATGCCTTTTTCTAATTTTTTATATAATTTTAAATTAATTTTTCTTTACTAAAATCGCGAAAAAGGGGGTTTATTACCTGCAGATGCTGACGTGGTGAGCAGGAGCTGTGGGCGCTGACGTGGCGCGCGGGACCACCTCGAAGGTGCAACGCGGCACTGAGGCCACGTGGCAGAGCCCAGGTGGCCCGCGCGAGGCGCTGACGCGTGGCACGAAGCCACGCGGATGGGTCCACGCGGACGCCCGTGAGGGGCGCCACATGGCAGGTTGGCTGGCAGCTGGAGGGCCCACGGGTATAGTGGGCCCTGGTTAATAGAGGGGGCGATAACGCAATTGATCCAAATATGAGCTCCCCTATTTAACCGCGTCCTCTCCCAATATTTTCTCCGTGTGGGACTATGTCCCACACGGTTCTTACCTTGCAAGAGGCGTGGCAGCACGACATGCGCCGGATTTGGTCGGCCCTGATCACAAGGCGTCGATCGCGTGGACTCGAGTCCACGTGATCATGAAATCAGGCACGTGCGCTAAAGCAATTTTAAGTGGACACGATCGAAGTGCTTACCTGACGCCACGTGGCGACACGAGAAGCGTTGGATCTTCATCAACAGTAGACGCCGCTTGATCGCGATCGGACCGTCCAATCTCCTGAAGCTCCATCGGACGGTCCAGACGACTCGTGGAAGAACTCCACGATCGCGGTCCGATCAAACCGCGATCACGGCGCGATCGAGCCGCGATCGTGGATCTTTCATCGTGGAATCGCCTCCACTGGATCAGACGGCGACCGACGGAGACCCAGGATCACGATCAACCCACGATCGTGGCCCGATTGTGACCCGATCGTGGCGCGATCGTGGCCCGATCGTGGCAAAAATCGTGGTCTCTTTGAAGCAAAAAATTGAGGTGAATTTACCGCAAATCCGGGAGCCACAACACCGCCCGAGGGAATCGCTTCAACGACCCCGCAAAACCGCTTCCACGATCGCATCAAACGGCCTCAAAATCGGGCCTAATTTTCCCTCTAAAAGCATGTATTTCCCTTCTTTGTTCTTCAACTTTTGATCGATTCGTGAAGGAATTAAGCAAATTTCGAGGAAGATCTCTAGTTCATCGTGATCTCCCCGCGTTTAGACTCGATTGCGAAGCAATTGGAGCGGGATTGATCACGAATTTCTCCTTGATTTCATCGAATTTTTCCCTTGAATTCTGAACGTCCACGAGAAAGAATCCGAGCAAATTCGCTTCAATCTACGAGAATTAAAGCCCTATCCTTGTGGCAATCGGGTTAGTAGTGAGATTCGATTGATTATCAAGAGGTAATTTGAGTTTTTATTAGATTTAGAAGTTTAATTTTGCAAATTAGTTCATAGTGTTCTTCATTTTCCCCAAATTCGAGTCCGAAAAATTGCTGATTTTGAAAATAGGATATCTCTCTGATTATAATTCTAAATCACTTGATTCTGGTTTTAGTGGATTCCTACTTTTATCAGCTTTCCGTGGATAGCAAATTCATCAAATTTCGAGTTCATTTGTCCCTCTAATTTAACGTTTGACCAAGGACTGTTCATATTTCATCAGAAGTCAAATGTTGACTTTTGGGGTCAATTACTTTTTATTTACAAATCAGAATTTGATAATTTTGGTCTTTTTAGATTCATCTGGTTCTTAGATTTCCATTGACATAGAAATTTCAAGATTTGGATTTTATTTGACCGGTCAATTTGAAGATTTCCTCCGAGGTGTTCATTTCAGGGATTTTCTGATATTTGATTTTCAATAATTCATAGTAAATCCATTTCTTATCCAAAAATCACGAATTATATATCAATAAATTTTATTTTCTCTCTAGTTTCCAAATATATAATTTTAGTAATCTCTTGACTCTGCTTGATTCTCTAATTTTACAGTACACCTACTATTGGTCAAAGTCAACGCCTTGACTTTGACTTTTGACTTTTCTGTGTCAAACCGGAGAATTAAATTCTTAAAACTTCTTATTTATCTTATTTATATCATTTTCACTCATTAATCCTTATTTTTACTTATTTAAAACCCCTTTTAAACCTAAGTTTGACCAAGTCAACTATGCGATTAAAGTCAACCCTGCTCTATGTGGATTGACCCGATACTTACACATTACTTGATTTTATATCTTATCTTTGTGATTTTGGTTTTATAAATTTTGTTTGACCAACATTTTTGTGTTTTAACGACGCACGAAAACCATCCGTCAGGCACCTCAACGTATCAATTCTTGATTAATTAATCACTATGTTGATGTAGATAATTAATTAAGGTTGACCAATAATATGTTATTAGGCCTATACAATAATTAAGTAATGAGATATATAGATCTAGAGGGTCACACACATAAGGTCTATAAATGTTGGTGGATATAGACATAATTATGATGGTTTTTATAAAAAAAATTTATATATCAAATATTTATAAATAGAAAAAGAACGACCACAACTCAAGATGCACATACAAGCCTTATAGAAATTCTCTCATTTCTTCTCTTTCCCTCCTAGTGAAGAGCTTTTAAGAGAAGATCCAACCATCCAGAGATCGTGTGGATACTTCTAGAAGTTAGACACTTGAATAACTTCAAGAACTCTTTCAAGGGAACCCTGTAAGTATATTTTATCATATATAAACTTGATGTCTTAATGTTTTGAATATTCAATTCAATGTATTCCGTTGCATTCAATGTTTTTGGTCAAAATTAGGAAGGCTCATTTCCAAGTAATTTGTCCAAAACAAACTTCAAACATTATCTTTCATATATGTTTATAATTTTGACTAGTTTTTATTTTCCAATGCAGTGTTTTTATCTGAAGAGGATTTTGGTGGAAGGAGTTCAAGAGATCATCATAGGATTGTCATCATCACACATCACCCCTGATTGAAAATTAAATATTCAGATAGAATTGATTTCTCTAGAATCAAAGTAACACATATACCCTCTGGGGTAATAGAAACATTAAATTTTGGAGAAAGTTTATTTGTGAGACTTCGCTCTAAAAATTAATGGTCAACGGATCAGTCATAAGTTGAATTATCACTTGTCCATTGGTTATCTCACTCTCCCCAGCCCCTTCATTGAGCCTCAATTTCATGAGTGATTTATCCATTCATTCTAGAAAAAAATTTGACAGAAATATTGCAGAATTTTGATTTGCATAGTGGGCGGTAAGAAAAAATGCTGATGATCTTGAGTTGATTTTCATATCAAAAAAATTAATGCAAATTGGATTTAAAAAATCAGGCAAGAGAGCCCGAATATTGAATTGAAGCAAAGCAAAATATGAGATTATTCCAGGATATATTCGTCGCAAGGAAATGAATAAATAAATAACGGGAGATTTTTCGTTCAACGATGCCCCACTGAATTTGCCGAGAAAGCGTCAAAAATTTTTGTTAGGACTACTGGCTCCACGCTTTTACCTTTCTGTCCAGCTGACGAATCATGTAAAGGAATATCTAAGAATCATAAAAGAGATGATGGCGTCTAGATTCATCTAGAGATCTAGCAGACCTGCGGATCATCAACAACAAACAAAACATTTAAAGGGACAGGAGAAAGATTTGAAGAGAGATGGATGGAGGTAGATAGAGAGATTTAGAAAGAGAGAGAGAGAGAGAGAGAGAGCGATATGGATGGAGGCGGACAGAAAAAATGATTTTGAGAAAAAAAAAGAGTACCAGAAGGAAGGTTTTGAAGTCGTCCTCTAGCATGTCCACGAAGAAGATCTCTTGATGAGGGGTTTCATGGCCTTATCCTCTTCCAGGGAGATCATACCCAGATGGGATGGATCCTCGAGCATCATCTTGGCCACGAGATACCCCCCTATTGACCAGGTCTGGAACTTGCGGGCCTGTTTCCCAACAAACCGCCCCAACTTCCCATCGTAGTACTCAGGCCACCCATCCTTCTGGATCCGAGTCTCCATTATTTCAATGGCTTTCCGCGCTATCTGCGGTCTCCCCGTCTTAATGCATGCTGCCGTCAGCATCCACATAAGCACTGTTTTGGACAGTCACCATGAGGTTTTACCAATGAGGTTTTTCAAACAAAGAAGCAAAACAACGGTATGAAACTAATATGAAAAATCGGCTGAACTCCACAGCAAAAATGAAAATAACCAGAGTAAAACCAGACAAACAAACCTGGCCAAGATCCTCCATTGTGGTAGCTCCATCTAGTGTTTTTGGGATCACAGCCTGTCACTATCCTCCACTCATGCCCTTCAATTGCAGGATAACAAACCTTCACCGGCATCTCCCCTATCAGTTCCTCCCACCTGGCCTCTATCAGATCCATTATAGCCACCGACTGCTCTGGAGTTGCAAGAGAAGACAAAATTGCCATGCAGTTACCCAGAGCAAACCATCTAAAATCCATCATTGCCGGGCCCAAATTTCCCAAGAAATACCCGCCACGCGTTGGCATGAAGTCAAACACCCAATCAGGGATCGAGTCAGGAATCACATTGAATTTGTTGACTGCTGTGTGCGAGTACTCTTCAGTTTTGTAACGGTAGATGTCATTCAGTTGCTGGAAGTCGATCCAGAAGTAGCTTCTCATATGGTAGCTCAAAGCATGGAGACGTTTCACGATTCGCTCGATGAATTCTTTGCCTTCAGCATCGTGTTTTAGCATCGCAAGTGCACTCCGCAAGGCCATGAAGAAAAGGGCTTGGATTTCTATGGGATAACCATATATACCCTGCAGAAGAATTTCAGCGTGCTTCAAAGATCCAATGCGAATTCATCATGCTCATGTCTTGATGATGCGGCAAACAAATGGAAATCCATAACTAAAGGGAAGCAGAAAGACGAAAACCTTTTCCAGCAAACATGTAGAACAACTTTCCTCGTACAACAGATCTATTCACTATGTCGGATTTTCTCTGCTTGGTCACTTTTCTACTGAGAATTATTGATAAGAATGAGAGAACAGAGAGAATCTAGGGAGGAAAACCGAGAAGGGATGTCAGATGAGAGCTAGAATGTGGTGCCATTATGCATAATGAATTCTCAAAGAAAAAAGAGAATTTGAGAAAAACAGTTTTAGACAGATCTAGCATCAAATGTAATATCCAGAAACTACCACCTTATTTTCAGTCCAAAAGCATGAAGAACGTCAAGAAAACAGAAGTGACATAGTCATCATCATTCTTCAAGTCAAAGTGGACCAGTTATCTTGAAAAACATACCATTCTTCGATCAACCATACAGCAGCCATCAGCGCACAGTAGTGTAGGAAATGTATCAAAACCCTCGGACAGACAGAGAGACAGTACGAGCCTCATTCCCCTTTGAAATTCAGGCGTCTCTGCCAACGACACATCTCCGGTAGACTTTGTATAAGCACGAAGCAGAATGATCCACCAGAATCCAGAGTCCACTGGTGCCACTCTTCCGATTGCGCTCTCTCCGAAATCCGCAATCAGGGTTTCAGTTTTTCTCACTGGATCATGCAGAACCTTGAAGCTGGCCGGCATGACCCCCTCTCCAAGCTTAAACCTATCGACCTTCTTCTCCCATCCTTGAAGATGCAGTGTTTTAATTAGGAAATTTTTCACTATCTCAGGCTCCCCATTCATGAGAAAAGCTAGAGCACTCGGAACAAAGTCTCTAACAAAGACCTGAATCATAGAAAACCAACATCACAGATAGCAAGAATTTTAAAAATTAGTTCAAAAAGAAGATAAAAAGACGGCTACCTGATCATAATTCAGAACCTCCTCCGAGGCATGATCATAGGCTGCAATGGTTCCCACAGGCTGTCCTCTAAAGTACACAATGGATCTCCTTATAGCTTCCCAAGCATCAGCCACCATAGGATGAGGCTCAAAAGAGCAGCGAGAGGAAGAACCAGGAGTGTTAAACCCTGATCTACCTGCTGTTCTTGGAGAATACATAGTCTCCCAAGCATCATGACCTCTAATATTAGAGATCGAGAGCTCACTGAAGGATCTCTCGTCAAAAGATCTCTGCCGCTCAATATTCAATTTAGGTCTGTCTAGAAGCTTCAGCAGATCAAAATCATCAATTTCCGCTATGGAAAATTTTGATTCCGGAATCCGGAACTCAGGCTCCTTTACTCCATCCATCAAATCAGCAAATCAGCGAGATTTCTGCACTAAATATTCTACAAACACAAAACCGATTTCAGTGCAAATATTGGTCTGAAAAGATTAATAAAACTTCCACTAAATTAAGAGATCACAGAATAAAACAAAGCATCATACGTACCTTTCAATACAAGCGATTTCAGCTCTACAAATTCTATGAACAACAAGACCGTTACAACACAAGAAATTCTCTGAAAAAAGTTGGAATTCCGACAAAAATAAGAGATAAGCCACAACTGAACACAGCACCATACATTTCTTTCAAATTAAAACAGAATTTCCAGGATTGACGCGGAGAACACAGATTCATGAATCGGAAAGCTAAACGAGAAGAGACTGAGAGGATATCCAAACAGGAGAAGGAGAGGGCAGAGCGCGTAATGTTTACACGGACGAGCTTCCTTTTCCGGCTCCTCGGAAATGGCGGGGGGTGGGCGCGAACGAGAGAAGAGAGAGAAAAGGTGGCAGGTGGCAGGTGGCGATCTCAAATAGCTTTCGTTCGTGAGTCAGCGCTATACGCATAGAGAAAAATCCGATAAGAAAAAAGCATCCAGAGCCCACAAAACCAACGGCTCAGCTTTGTTTTTACAGCTTTTCATACACGTCTGGAATGGACTGGACGGCTGGACGCGTTCCGGGCTCCTGGCGGGGCCGCGGGGAGGGGTAGACTAGGACTGTAGGCCATGGGAGAGGGAGGCGCAGGAAAGAGAGACAGACAGAGACGGACAGACGGACGGCCAAACGGGAGAGAGAGAGTGAGGGTGGCGGGAAAGAGAGGACAGAGGGTGAACTGGACGCATAGCGGACGAGACGGATTTTAGCTGCGTCTTCTCCGCGCCATACCCTACCCGTGAGGGGGATCTCTCGAAATCTGAATTCTTCTGGTTTTTGCGATCGATGAGACGTGGCAAATTTCCTGTTCGACGGAATGCGGACAAGAAACAAAACAGCAAATGCTTTAAAGAAAAGAAACAGTCGAGAGTTTGTCTGGTACCTTAAAGTGGATTCTCTCTGCTTCCGTGGTAATATCTGCCTATTCTTTCATCATTAACTTGGTTAGAAAAAAAGGGGAACGATGAAGATCGCTGAGATCTTCTCGTTCGTTCTATCCCCAAAATTAGAACTATCTTCCGATGGTTATATCACCGAGAAGCTAATTCTGGTGATCTGATTGGTGATTGTCCTTTAGTTTTTGCACCCAATCTGATCGACGGAATGCCAACTAGAATTGAGCAACAAAATGGGAAAGAGAGTTCGTTGGGCAGCTAAAAGTGGATTCGTCTGTTAATTTGCGATAATCTTAATCTCACTGCTGAAATTTCATTTGCATATCTTGATTGATGTTGAAAGGGGGAGCCAAGATATCGCCGTTATCTTCTTCGCTTATTCTATCCTCACAATATTGAGGAGGCAAGAGGTAGATGATGTTTCCTTGACGAGGAGAGAAGACAATGTTCAGATAGGTAACTGTTCTGTAGGCAGCTTTTTCGACATCTGGACGAATGCTGGAAAGGCGAGGGGAGGGAGTTTGTCCAGGGACTTAAAGGGTATTCCTCTTCCTTTGTAGATTCATCGGTGGATTATCTTCATCTTCTTGATGAAACTTCAAGGGTTTATCTCTATCATCCTCCAAACTATGACGGTTCCCTGAATCTCCTCCTTCATTCTATCCTATGAATGAGCTTGTCGAGTTTTTTGCATTTAAACCTTCTTGGGCAACTCTTCAAACAAACAGCGTCCCGTAGAGAAATTACGTCTTTCGTCCAGCTTATTAGTCCTTTTTTAATAGCTGTTGGTAGATCATCTGGAGGGAAATGACAGATTTTTCCTTCGAATCGCGCGATTTTGCTCGACAGTTCAACCTTCGGCGGCGTTCGTGCTCTAGATTTCATGTTCAAAAACTCAGGTGAAGATAAATTTGTCAACGACTTGATATGGATAATTCCAAATCTTGACAGTAGTGAAAAGTTCGCTGATCGGGAGGCTGATGATCAGCTTCTCGAAGAAATGTGTAAATTTACGAGTATCTTTCGAGAATCGACGAAGAGTACAAAAATCGAACGTTGAATAATCAACAAGATCCGACGTGGGCTCTTGCTAGACCTGCAAATCAGACGAATGAATGCCCAACGCCCTACCATCTGGTCTTCAGTCACAGCAGTAAACGCTTCACACTGACGAGCGCGTCCTGGAAGATGTGAACGGGCGGTCAGAAATCGGCCATGCAACCTCTGAAACCTTTAAGAGATTCAATCTTTAACGGGCGTCTGCGGCCTGTCGGACAGCTGGAAGCCTACCCATAAAATATTCTTTTTATTGTGAATAAATTCGCGCGTTGACCCAGTCGCAGTTGCCACGTGTCATTTTCTCCCGTCTCTCGTCCCACACGTGCACTAATGGGACCCATTTTTCCTGCTTGCCAGCAAATCTACGATGTAAAAAGGCCCAGAGACAGCTTGCACGTGGGCCAAACAAGGCCCGAAACGAGCGGGTAAATCGCTGCGGCTTTAATGGCGGCAACGCTGTTAAATATCGGTGAATTCCAGAAGAAGATGCTATAAAGTGACGAGGAAGACTAGTCTTTCGTTCCCACAATGGCGACCATGAACAAACTCTTGTTCCTCGTACTCATCTTCCTCCTGTTCCTCCAAGCGTTCGCAGACCCAAACGTCGGAGACGTGAGTCCTTTTGCTTCGTTGGCAAAAAATTCCAAGTCTTTTGACAGTCTTCTTTTTTCCCTCAGGTGTCCGGAAGATCTGGTCAACTCCCACAGCCGAAGATCAGTGAGTGATAGACGATTTGTTTATTTATTGATATAATAAATAAATTCTCAAAGTTTGATGTTTTGAAGATTGCGGGCTCGCGTGCCAGAGGAGGTGTTCGAAGACGTCGAGGAGGAACATGTGCTTGAGGGCGTGCGGGGGATGCTGCAGGAAGTGCACGTGCGTGCCGCCGGGCACGGCGGGAAACAGGGAGATGTGCCCTTGCTACGCGAATATGCGCACCAAGGGAGGCCTTAAGCTCAAGTGCCCCTGAGCACCCTCCTCTCTCTCTCTCTCTCTCTCTCTATCTTTCTCTCCCTGAGAAATAAGTTTTTCCCGCTCTAAAATCACACGTCTTCGAGTGTCGGTAGTTGACTTGCGGTGGACTTTTTTTTAGGACTCGTGCCTGCTCTCTCTCTCTCTCTCTCTCGCTTTCTCTAATCTCCTTTAATCAAATGGAAATATACAGAGCTCGACGAGCTGACCATTTTTAAGTCAAACGCTGACTTAAATGGAATTTTAAGTCACGAGCTAGAAGCGCACCCAACAACGGGTACACTGGGCTATGCAGTCCCCTTTGCAGTCAACGTTATAACCCAATACTTTAGGGTTCCTCAACAGCAACTTAGTCAACGCCTTCCCCTCGATTCCCCAACTGCTCTTCAACAGATTGACGTTGACTCTGACTTCCTCCTCCAGACTGCACCCCAAAACCTCTGGAAACTTCTTCAACAACTTGGACACGTCGTCATCCGAGAGACCCAGAGATCTGAGATAAGTCACCATCCCGTTGATCGCTTCAGGGCTGGGGAGTAGACTTTCTCTCTCTTCTCCCCAGTAGGGAGATTGGACCCACCCAAAAGCCTTCCCCAGTAAAAGGTCAACTTCCTCCTCGGTGAAGTCCAACGAAGAGATCAATCTTCTGCACACCCCCCATGACTCGGTCTTCTTCCCGTCCTCTAAAAGGGCTGCCGATTGGTCCTTGGCCGTTGACTTTAGTCTCCACTTTCCATTTTCGGTCGACTCTCTATCAAGTTTACGGTGCTTCGGCAGCTGAGATAACTGCACAAATATCTAATTATAAAAGCAACCCTAGATAACCTCGTAAAGACAAAATTAGCCTCGATATGATATGGCTAAGTTTATATTAATCATGCAAGTATGAATTTATCTCGGGGTGTTTGTACAATTTAAAAGGTTGTGGAGAGAATCTTGATAACTAAATCTTTGTAAAATTTACGAAAAATCTCTCTAAATTCCCGTGGTGGCAGTATAACCCTTAGTTAACAAAATTGTTAAAGAACCATAGATACCAAGGAATATCTTCAACATTTAATCGATGAACCCTAGATATGCTCCTGATGAGAATTTTTCCCTCACATGAACAATAAATATTATTGATGAACTAAAGAGATCGAGCATTGGGTACACGGGGTCCATGTCTCTGTAAATTATACAGACATCCCTAGATAACCAAACAATGAAAATTTACCCTAAGTCTGACATGTAGTTAACAAATTTTGCATATCAAGAATTTTTGTTAGAAAATCCCAAGATAAGATCATCGTGACAAAATTGCCTTTAGTTTGACATTTTGCCAAATTATCCTTTCAATAGATTTCGAGGTCAATCATCAAAATCTGGATAACTCATATAGAACTTACGGGAAAGTTGGACGACATGCACCTGGAAGATTCAGCTACCGGAAAGGGTAAAATGGTCATTCTTCCCAGCATGGCTAAGTAGTCCAACGCCATAGAAATAAGAAAGATAAACCGTTAAAAATTAACAAAAATTCAAGGAGAAAAACTTAAGAACAGGTACTGATTCATGTGCGAACGAGTCAACAGAAAATCAACAGAATATCTTCCCAATACTATTCAAGGAAAAGCAGGTCGCCTAGTACTCGTAAACGTAAATCAGAAACAAAAGGCGTTCGTTCAGGTATTTGTCAAATATAGAACTTTGAAAATAAAATTTAAAAGATACGATAATTTCGTACCAGGCTTGTTCCCAGCGGACTTGAGAATTCAATTAGGGGAAGCTCCTGCTCGGAAAAAATACGGACTCGGAGAATTCGCTTAAACATAGAGCCAGTCGAAATGCAAAATGAATGAAAAAGCAAAAGAAAATAAACGATGCAAACAGGAGACGGACGGTCGGAACAACGGAGAAATCTAAACGATGAACAAATTCCACGCAGAAAATCGCTAGATTCTTCGAAAACAATTCCTAATCGAGAAATTGACTACGAAATTCATGTGAACGTGGAGAGAAAAACTAGAGCGGGAAGACGATTTACCCGGAGAAAACATTAGACGTCCCCTGATGGAAGCCAATCCCCCTTGAGAACTCATGGATACAAATGAAAGAAACTTTTACTTTTACTCCCTCAAATTTTTGAAATTTTAAAATTAACCTTAACCTGTGTGTAAAATTATAAATTTTGCTCTTTCTATGTTTGGACAGATAATGAGAAGCTAGTTATTCCAGATCGATAAAATTATGTTAGTCTGATTTAAAAATAAATCAGATGAACTTTTTGTTGTTTACTCCCATAAACTTGTAAATTACAAAAATACGTCTTCAAGTCTAAATTTAGAAATTTTAATTCTCTTTCTTTTGGACATAATTCTTAATATTCTTTAAGTAAGGAGCAGGAACTAAATCGTACCGAATAAAAATCATTTTCACTCAGATTTAAAAAAAAACGCTAAATACTTCCGAAATTGAAAATATTTCTGAATTTTATCAGTGGCAGAATTTCTCCGACGGAGACGGATTGAATACTCTTGATCGCCGCTCGATCTGTCGCTATTGATCTTCTATGTTCTAACCCGTTCGCGTGAGTTTTTGATCTCTGAGCGGAGTTGATGGAGCAGAAACTAGCGAATAGTACTAGTCTGAGCATCAACGAAAAGAAATTCATTGAGAACGGACTACTAACAGATCTAAGGATCGACGGTCGACGGATTTTCGATTTCCGTGATTTGGTCATCGAATTCGGGAGGTGCGCTATCATTTTTCTTGCATTTTCGATTTACGATCGAATTAAAGCTAGATTTGGGGTTAATCTCTTGCTGCGGTTGCAGGGAGGATGGAGAAGCGCAGGTGCGTCTCGGAAACACTCGTGTTATGGCTGTTGTTACGGCTGAACTAGTTCAGCCGTATCGAGATCGACCAAACGAAGGGACGCTATCGATTTTCACGGAGTTCTCGCCAATGGCAGACCCCTCTTTCGAGGCAGGTCGTCCTGGAGAGTTCGCCGTGGAAGTAGGACGGATAATTGACCGAGGTCTTAGGTGAAATTCCTCTTCATCTGGTTCCTTCAAAGTAATATATATTTCGGGTCTCCAAGTGATCCTCAGAATCACTCGCCAATGGCGTAGTCCTTAGAATCTTATTATCATCATTAATTTTTTAAATGGCTTTGATTGGATAAAATTGGAATACTTTGGCCTGGGGATTAATACTTAAAAGTCTATGAAGAGGATTCATTTTCGTTAACTCAAACAGATTTTTATTATTGCTGTTGCTTTAACAATTGTTTGACTTGTGTGCAGTATGAATTAGAATTCCTTGGTTTGGGGATTTGTATTTAGGATCTACCATTATTATTGACTAACTCAAACTTACTAGTACTTCTTTACTCATTCGCAGGGAAAGCTGGGCATTGGACATAGAATCTCTGTGCGTGATTTCCGGTAGATTTGTGTGGGCTATTCGCATTGATCTTCAGATTCTTGACAACGGAGGGTAAGCTGCATAAGTCCAGCATCCTGAAACAGATGACAGCGGATTGAATCACCATTCAACTTAGGTATCTCATTCAGGAACCTCATTGACGCCGCTAATGCAGCTGCTCTAGCCTCGCTCTCTACTTTCAGAAGGCCCGATTGTTCCATCGATGGGGTAGAAACCCCAGAGATTATAATTCATCCCCCAGAGGTTAACGTAAATTTTCGTTTCTTAATTTCTTTAGTTGAAGAAATTAAGTTTTTCTTCTGCTATGTTCTTTGACAGGAGAGAGAAACTCTTCCTTTAATTATCCACCATCTCCCGATTGCAATCACATTTGGAATATTCAACGAAGGAAATAGTATAGTATGTCGATCTATCTCTCCTCTATGATGACTTTCTTCTGCTGGTCTCTCTCTCTCTCTGATGGTAAAGTGATTGTTTTAGGTGATAGATCCGACATACCTTGAAGAAAGTGTGATGGTGGGAAGAATCACAATGACGATGAATTCTAATGGTGAACTTTGTGCGGTGCAAAAAGCTGGTGGTGAAGGCATACTGCCACATGTCATCTCTCAGTGTTTAAGAATCGCTTCTGCCAAAGCTACTGAATTTTGCACCCAAATTGAAAAATCTGTCAGTAGTTACATCATTGGAATCTTTTACAGATATTATTACACCGAGTGAAGTCACATATTTTATTGTTAGTCGTGGATTTCATTGGGTGGGTTTTCTTCTATAGGGATGTCTTCAAATGGATCATTTATGCGTTATTTTCTCCAGGTAGATTCATACAACGATGCACGTTCATTGAGACAAATCGAGAAATACCAGCCATATTTGGTGTCAGCATCATCGTCTAGCATGCAACATGATGATGTGAACATCATCTGCATTGATGATGAGATTGATGAGTTAAAGTCTCAGATAGAGAGATGGAAAACTGGACTTGATGTGAGCCCTGATGGCATTGGGTTTGAACCTGTTTCTACTCCAACTCAAACATCTTGCGCAGGACAAAGAAAAATCCACTCATCTTTGAACCGCACTTTAAATTGGTAAATGCTGTTAATCTTATGTTTTCATTCTATGAATTGTATTCATCCTTTTCTCTGCATAAAAACTGTTCTACTACTTTGCATTAAAAACTGTTCGACTGCTCACACACTCTCTCTGTAACTATCTCTCTATCTGTATCTGTATCTGTCTGTCTGTCTGTCTGTCTCTTACCCTTGATGACCCCACGCCTTGAAGTAGATGAGGGAGAAGAGAGAGTGTAATCACAAGCTTATCTTTATATTTCGATCATAAATTTGATGTTGAATACTCGATTATGGCAATAATTCAATGAACAGAAGAGTGGTTGGTAATAACTCTAGATTTTGGCTTTTATCATGGATGACTGTTGACTCTCTGGGCTTGTCTCTGATCACAAGGGATCCTTACTCTGATGCCATTTCATCGGATCTTCTACGGAAAGCCATGGTCCCTCCAGGTATATGTTTTTGGTCTCTCTCTCTCTCTCTCTCTCTCTCGGTCTCTCTCTCTATCTCTATCTCTCTCCCTCTCTCTCTCTCTCCCCCCTCTCTCTCTCTCTCTCTCTCTCCCCCCTCTCTCTCTCTCTCTCTCACACGCACTCACACACACTTGCAGGAACTTCATTGGCAAGGGAGGAACAAGGTGAGAGGGAAGAGCGGAAGGAGCTTAATCTGGATCAGTTTTCAGGAGATCGAAGAGACGCTCCCCATTTGGGGTTTGCAACAATCAAAGAGCAGGTCCATAACTCTGAAAGATGCTGTGAAGCCCAAGGGTCTTCGTAGAAGATAGACTCCATGACATATCTTAGATTCCATGTAATTCACTGTGGCTACCTGAGAGCTTGTGATAGAGCAGCAAGATAGCATGTTGAACATCTTAATGTCACTGATTATCTTAGATTTCACATTGTTTGATTTATAAATTGGCTTAGCAACCCTATGATGGAGAGAATGTCAAGGTGAATGACAGTGATGTGACATAGAGGGGAACAATGGCAGACCCACCAGAAAAGTGAGTTTCAAGAAATCACAGCTGCTTGGATTTTGGATACCTCACATGGTGGAACCCAGACTTCAATTCTCAAAAATTCATATTCAACTTAGTTCAAAAAACAAACACATTGCCTATAAGGGATTACAAGGGCTACACCTATTGGGCCTTATGAGCCTCGTGAACAACGTTTCACTGGCTAATAAGCTCGAAGACCCCTGTGGGCCTTGTGATAAGCACCAAAACCCACATGCCCATCGCACATCATTCTCCAATGCTCGGAGAAACTTTAATCCAAAGGGTAAGGGAGAAAAGTTGGTGAGAATGGTCATTGGATCTTAGTCAAAGATGCACGAATGGTTTAGACAAGCAATATTTAGGGCATATGTGGTGACCAAGGAACATAGAGAGGATATACTTCGGGACCTTTCTCTTTTGTTGAGATCTATACTAGGCCAAGTGAGAATGAGGGGTTGGTAGGTTGATTCATCTATTTTTGGCTCTATCACCTAAAGATTGAGCCAAAATATTGATTTTTAAAGTTAGGTAAAGAGTTCACCTATTGGGCTAAAATGGAGGAAGAATTTTGACGAAGCGAGATTGTGCGGTCTCTGAAAACATATGTCCACAAGTCATAACAATTTCCAAACTCACTCAATTAAGGGTTTAATTTAGCATAATGATGAGTTAGGATCAAGTCCATAGAGAATTAGGGATATTTCTTGATGTATCTTCAAATTTTGATCAAATTAGACAATGAATTGAGGTGCAAAATTAAAAAAATTCTAGAAAGATAACTCAAAGAAAAAGCCATAGAATCAAAAATCACGCGATTTAAACTTGTATTTGTGGAATCGCAAAGAGAGAGGAAATTATAAATTTAAGAGAAAAGAGAGAAGGATAGCCTCTAGTCATATATTTGAATTGGTCTATGGATTAGAGAAAATAAGTGAGAGAGGGCTAAATTTGTGGAAGATGAGAGAGAAAGAGTGGGAGAACGACCAAACTTCAAACTTTTTCAAATTTTAAATTATGAGAGAGAGAGAGTTTCACAAGATCCACATAAATAGGGGAAGAGAAAAAATTGCTCAACCCTTGAAGGGGTGTCTCTTCAAGGGGTGCCACCTTTTTAGGAGAAATTTGATCCTCTTTAAAGGATGCCTTAATTGATGTGAGGTGTCATTTGGAGGATTTTAATTGATGAAAAATTTAGGAGTAATTTGGGTATAGTAATCTTCCTTAAAATAATGGGTTCAAATTGACTTGATCAAAGAAGGATCTAGAATGCAAATAACTTGAATTTTGGGAATCTAAAATTGGTTCTTATAATTTAGGAAGACTGTTTGACTTGGTCAAAGGGGTTTCAAAATTTTAAGAGAGTGGTTTGACTTGGTCACAGGCTTAAAATCAAAGGTTTTAGGTCAAGAGTAGGGTTTGGCCAAGTCAAGGGAAGTGTTTTAAGGATTCAAAGAATTAAGGACTTTCTCCTCTTCATGTCTTCAAAGTCTTTCGAATATACACATTTTTAATGATAGATTCTTGAATTTCTTGGTCAAGATCAACATGTTGTTTACTTGGTTTAGATGACTCCTAATCCTTGCATTTCTCCTTAAGTTGTATTGCTTTGGTGCCTCCTTGGATGCTTCTTTTGTTATTAAGGTGTCCCCATCAGCTTCTCGATGTGCTTGATAACAGGCAAAAATATGCTCTAAACCATCCTTTTATTTGCATTTTGATCATTGAAAGTTTGAAATCAACAATTATTTTGCATGTTATCATGATGTTTTGCCTGAAATTAACCCTTTCATTGCACTTAACCAGGAGTAGTTAATTGCAAATAATTAGAGTTGTTATGAGACAATTTAAATAATAATTACTCTCAGAAATAAATACCTAATTATCAATTTTTGGACAGGATAATTCATATTCTTTTAGCATTTAATTTAAATGAAGCATATTATTTTCTTTTTCAGCAATTAACACCTTCATTTAAGTCTTTTAAATGCAATTCATTTTATTAATGCCCTTAATGGGCTTATTGTTACTAATGAATTTTCGGAGCATGTGTGCAGGATTTGTATGCAGATTGTGTGAGCCAATCACACGATTAAGTTGAACCATGTGTGCATAGCGATGTGTACACAGTCAACCGCGGCTCACCTGTTGAGTACGAGCACCATCATATGCAAGCCGTCCTCCACCAATCAGATGGAGTCCGATGAGATGTTGAACGATTGAAGCACTGATGTGCGTGTGGAGCGAGGCGCACCGAGAGACTCAACAAACTCGAAAATAAGGGGGAAAATTTTTCACGATTTTGAAACACCTTAAGAGGGAGAGGAGGAGCGGCGAAAGGGGGCGTTCTTGATTTCCCGTCCAAGAAGATTCTTGGCCTGGAGGACACAGTGGTAGATGAGATCCACATTGAAGTAGCGACGATCGGAGCGTTCGAGGAGAGCTTCTACTCCTCCGATCAGAAGCTGCGATTAGGTTTGCGTATATTGGTTAGATAAGAATTTTTTTCTATCTTCGCCTTGTTCGTTTTCTTTTTCATCTCCCTTCACTTCATCTTTCCGAATAGATTAATTTCTCAATTGAAGCCTTTTAATACTTTGATCGTTTGTGAATTTTTTTTTACTCCTGTAAATTTTTTTTAGGTCTTTAATCAGTTTCGTCCTAGAGTTCGTTTCCAGTTTAATTTTGAAGTTTCATGATGTTTCTAATATTTGTAGTGTGTTGTGATTTTTTTAGTGAATGATTCATTTTCTTCTGATTTCTCGTGTCTATTTCATAAGTCCACTGTCAATCTTCTCAGCAAGGAAATAAATACAATAACGTGTAATACCTATTTCTATCACTCTCCCTTCTTCCTTCTATTTTTCTTCACCTTAATCTTTTCTTTTTCCTTTCCTCACTTCTTTTCTCTTCTTTTCTGCATGTTTCAAAATTCTGCAGTAATATCTTCAGGACATGTACACTATAGTAGGATATACTTAACTAATTCATAGTACTGATCAGCAACAAGATTATAATATCTGAAATATTATAATAGCCAAGATTATAATAATAATTCATCTTAGTATGGCAGATTCAAGAGGAAGGTTGAACAAATATACCCTCGTCAGCCTTATGGTACTGATCGAAACAAGTGCAAGTAGTCACAACCTTACATGAATGCAAGGCAATGAACTTATGTACCAGTGCAACCACTCTATTCTCCAATTCCATGATAGGCCCCTAACATCAAACCCCATTATAGGGACGATTTCTCAATTAGTGAAGAAAATGACTAGGATGAACTCCCAAGTGGACAAGATCAAAAACTTTGTCAAGAAAATGCCATTGTATCAGTTGATCAAAAGAAAGTAATGTACATTGTATTTTCTAGCCAACTACCATCGCAGCCCATTACAAACTCTAGGAATACAATGATGTATATAAAGTGGCCTATAAGCCAATCACACTTCCTTGTATCTCATTTATATTCATTAAAATGAACTTTATTCATTATCATTTTTTTAGACATTTGCAATAAAGTCCATGAGCATATGCAATGACTAAGTGAACTACGATGAGATCATAAAATAATGATAACTAATTTTTAAACATATGTTCTAAACATTCCTATTGATAGGATATTCGAGAAGGACATCTAATTATTCATAAATAATAACACTATCTGATCTGACTCATATGATGAGTATGGTTGATCTTATAGCCATCGGTGTAGAGACACTAAAGATAGATAGAACGTGTTATTTAAAGAAATAGTTAATTTAATTGATCTGTGTAAATCCCTGGATGGTATGATACCTAATTGTCAATCAGGTTGATTCATGTAATGGTTATATAAGTGGTCCTTTGACTTGAGAAACAAAAGACAGCTTGTAGATGAATGATCGTATTTTGATTATGACTCATAAATCCCTAGCCATGGGATTTTCAAAATGCCATATATTGGACAAAATATGAAGTCCATGAAGATGATTATATGACAAGATGGGATCATCTAATCTCACTATTTGAGGAGATTGACTTAAAGAATGAGATGCAATAAAATCATTGGCCAAGGTAATAAAAATATTAATGAAGTTCCCGATGATTTCCTCCATGCATAAGTACTAACTTGAGTGATTAATTAGGGTTTGATAGTTGACCATACCCTAAGTCATTCACGAGTCTCGTGCGGACAAAATATTATACATACCTAGTACCCGATGACATAAAGGTTTTATATGAGAGTTCTTATACACTTCATATCTCATAGAGTATTCCATGTAGCTTGACCCCCAATGGCCTAACAACTTGACCTATCAATTGGTTTGAGAGTCTGAATAATGATGTCGTTCTGATCTAATGCTCTATAGGCTCGCAAAATTTTGATCAAAACATGAAAGACATTAGAATATATTGAATCAAATATTTAAAATACTAAGGTTTAGAAAATCGATAATCTTATCATCTAGTATAGATCAAAATCCGCACTTATAGGGTTCACTAAAAAAGTTCTCAAAGTTATTCAAGTGTTTAGCCTCTAATAGTATCCACATAAATTCGCATCGATTGGATATCCTCTTCGATCCTTGATAACATGCATATATAACTTAAATTCTTATATTATTTAACTAATATTCATGCTTATTTTATATAATTATGATGCATGTTATATAGTTCTATGAATTTTCTCCATTGGTATGTCATTTTACAAAAGTCCATATTTTTGTATTATTTAGGGTTAATTATGTGTTTTATTGATGTTTGATCTTTAGAAAGGTTAACTAATTGGAAATTAACCACTTTCCTTGAGTTATTTTGACTTTAGTTGATAATTAAAAGAATTAATTTCAAGAAGAGAGTGATGGGATGATATAAAGTAGAATTTTTAAGGAATTTTTAATATTATTTTAAATTCACCCTATTTCTCTTGTTGGAATTTATATTTTTAGGTGGCATGATATTAAAGATGCAGAAAATCTGAGTCAAAAAGGAGTTATATAAAGAAGCTATAAATTTCTGAATTTTATAGAATTTTATGGATTTTATTTTGACTTTTCAGGCATTTTCTAGATTTAATTCCTTTAAAAAAAGGGGGAAAATCGTGAGGAGAAAATTGCGGGGAGAAAATCGTGGGATCGTGGCCCACTTAAATCATGCAATCTCAGCCGTTGAATCATCCTTCAGCAAATCAGATGGTCCACGATTTTCGTGATGAAATTTCCTATAAAAACCGATGTTCGTCCTTTGTAAACCTAAATTTTGATTGAATCATGAAGAGATTAAGCAATTTTGGAGAAAAATATTAAGTTCCGCGTGATCCCCCTACATTATAAAATCAATTGTGATCATATTGAGGCAAGATTGATCACGAATCATTGCAAGAATTGATCGAACTCTCCCCTTGAACGCCGAACGCACGCCGAAGAAGAAACCGAGCAAATACACTTCAATCGACGCAATTTGAAGCCTAATCTTCATGTCAATCAGGTTAGTAGTGTGATTTGATCATATCCCTTACAATAATTGCAGTTTAGATTAGATTTAGATAGTCAATTTCATTTTAGAAATCGAATTGTTCTTCGTTTTGCTCAAATTTGGGTGCAGAATTTTTTCTGAATTTGAAACATGGATTTCTCTCTAATCTTAAGTTCAAATTGCTTAATTTTGGTTTCATTGGATTTCTTATTTCATCATATTTCTGTGAATATCTAAATCGTAAAATTTCATCACCGTTTGGCCCTTCAATTTAACGTTTTGCATTTTCAATCCGAATTTGGGCGTTGACTTGCGGGGGAAATTACCCTTAAAATACAAGGTAAAATTTAATGATTTTAGTCTTTTTGGAATCCTCTGATTGTTATCTTTCTAATTTATATGTAAATTTATTGATTTGGATATCATTTGGTTAGTCAATTTGATGATTTAAACCGAAGTGTTCATTTCGGGATTTTTCTGATCTTTGATTTTCAATAAATCATAATAAATCTAATTATTCTTGAAAAATCAGGAATTATCTATGAAAATTTTTCACTTTCTCTCTAGTTTCTGAATATATAATTTTCCTAATATTTTACCTTCATTTTTTCAGTAAATTTGATGATTTAAACAGAAGTGTTCATTTCAGGATTTTTCTGATCTTTGATTTTCAATAAATCATAATAAATCTAATTGTTCCTGAAAAATCACGAATTATATATCAAAAATTTTCATTTTCTCTCTAGTTTCTGAATATATAATTTTTGTAATATTTCACTCTCTTCTATTTTCTGATTTGACATAAAGTCAACTATTGGTCAAAGTCAATGCTTTGACCTTGACTTTTGACTTTTCTTTGTCAAATCATTTTCTAAATTCTTAAAATATCTTATCTCATATATTTATATCATTTCCATTGATTATGCATCACTTTTATTTCTTAAAATTTCTATTTAAACCTAAGTTTGACCGAGTAAACCTTTCGATCAAAGTCAACCATGTTTTTTTGTGGATTGACCTGATCTTTACACTAGACTTGATTTTATATCTTTTTTTACTATGAGTTCGGAATTATAAATTTTGTTTGACCGATGTTTATGTGTTTTCAACGAGTGCGTTTCGCCTCATCAATCCTCTTCACTAGGAAAGAAAGATAACAAAAATGAGAGTTTCTGCAAGGCTTAAATGACAACCTTTAGTTGTAGTTGTATATCTTTTGATTCATCTCTCTCTCTCTCCTTCTCTTTATGTTGATCTCTCTTGATCTTCCTTCCACTCTTTCTCTTTCTTTGGATCCCTTTCTCCCTCCCTCCTATCTCCCGCCCTGTTGATCTCTCTTTCACCCACTCTCTTACTCTCTCTTCTGTTCTCTCTATCACCTCTCTTTCCCACCCCCTCTTACTATCTCCCCCTTCCTCCCCGTCTCTTTCAATCTCTCTTTCTCTCTCCCCTCCCTCCATTTTCCCCTCCATCTTCCTCCCTCTCTCTATATATCTATCTATCTATATTTTTCCCTCTCCCTCTTCAATTTTCATTCATCTCATTTGAGGAAATGTTGTAGAAGTATTTATATATTTCTCTCTTCTATTTCATATTTTACTTAAGAGGCTTCATTTCTATATCAGCATGCATTAATTGGATTACCTCAAATCTATTGTGTCACTCACAGCCTAGACATGCTTCAGCACTCACATCTCCTTAGATAAAAGTATAAAATTTTTATGTACTTCTACAACATCTCCCTTTAGGCCTTGAATGAAAATTGGAGAGGGAGAGAGAAAAGGATAGAGAGAGAAAGAGGGACGGGAAAACAGAGGGACGGGAGAGAGAGAGAGAGAAATAGAGAGGGAGGGAGGGGAGAGAGAGAGGGGGAAGAGAGACGATAGAGAAATCAAAAGTGAGTATGAGAGATAGTGAAAGAGAGAGAGAGAGAGAGAGAGATAGAGTGAGAGAGAGAGGGTTCAAAAGAGAGAGCGAGAGAGGGGGGTAGGGTTGTGCGGTTGATAGCATGCTAATTAGACATAACAATACATGATTATTAATGCATATCAAGGCATAAAATATTTCATTCCTATGCATGGTATCATATTTATGACTATTTATCTATCATTCTATAAAAAAAATTCATTATAATATCCAAATACTTTAATTTAGGGTTAATTATGATGAATTAAAGATAAATAATTTTATAACCCATCTTTACTTGAGATTATAATTAGTTTTTAACGATAAATAATAAGAGAAATTATTTTTTATACATTCATTTAATTTTATAAGTTTTTAAATCTTACGAAAATGAATATATTTTTGAAATAGAGAGTAAATATCTTGTTATTTATTAAATTTGACTTTTTAGAATGATAGATAATTTAATTTTTGAACAAATGAAAGAAATTTGGATTAATTTGGAGTTATACTTTAAAAGTTATAAATTTTCTAATTTTTAGATATTTTTTCAAATTTTTCTAAATTTTTTTGAATTTTTAATGGATTTTTAAGGATTTTCCAGAATTAAAAATTGAATTTTCAAATTATTATTAGCGCGTAGATGATGTGGCACAATTTGGAGCGTCCGATCGATCGCGATCGATGATCAAGAGCGGGATGCGACGTGGCGCATCTGATGGATATTATGTGGCCTATAAGCCAATCACACTTTCATGTATCTTGTTGATATTCATTGAAATGAAATTTATTCATTATCATTCTTATGTGATGTTTGCAATGAAGTCCATGAGCATGTGCAATGACTAAGTGAATTATGATGAGATCATAATATACTGATCACTAGTCTTTAAACATATGTTCTAAACATTCCTATTCGTGAGATATTCGAGAAGGACACAGAATTATCCGAAAAGAATAACACTATCTAATCCAACTCATATGATGAGTATGGCCGATCCTATAGCCATCGGTGTGGAGACACTAAGGATATATAGTGGGTGCTCTTTGGAGAAAGAGTTCACTGAATTGATCCGTATGAATCCCTGAATGGTATTATACCTAACTGTCAATCAGGTTGATTCATGTCATTATTGTGTATGTGGTCCTTTGACTTGAGACACCAAAGACATCTTGTGGATGGATGATCGTGTTTTGATTATGACTTACGAATCCCTAGCCACGTGATATCTAAAACGTCATATATTGGATACGACATGAAGTCCACGAAGATGATTATGTGGTCAAGATGGGATCATCCACCCTCGGTATTTGAGGAGATTGACTCAAAGGAATGAGATGCGATGAAATCCTTGGCCAAGGTAGTAGAAATATCGAAGGAGTTCTCGATGATTTCTACACGCATCAGTACTAACTTGAGTGATCGATTAGGGTTTGACAGTTGACCATACCCTAAGTCATTCATGAGTCTAATGTGGATGAAGGATTATAAATACATGGTAATCAATGACCGGAAGGTTTTATAAGTGAGTTATTACATACTTCATATCTCCTAGTGTACGTGGTGTAGCTTGGCACCCAAGGGGATGGCAACTCAACCTATCGATTGGGTTAAATCGATCCTTGATTAATTAATCTATATGTGGATGTGGATAATTAATTAAGGTTGACCAATAAGTTGTTATTTGGTCTATAGAGTTATTAACTAGTGAGATATATGGACCTAGAGGGTCACACACATGAGGTTTATGGATGTTGGTGGATATAGACATAATTATGAGGGTTATTTATAAAAAAACTTCATACCAAATGTCTATAAATAGGGGGAGGACGACCACAACTGAAGGTTCCCATGCAAGCCTTGTGGGAATTCTCTCCTTTCTTCTCTTTCTCTCTTGGTGAAGAGCTTTGAAAAGGAGATCCAACCATCCGGAGACCGTGTGGATACCGCTAGAGGCTAGACACTTGAATAGCTTCAAGAACTCCTTCAAGGAATCCCTGTAAGTATGTTTTCTTATTCATACTAGATGATAGAATCATCTGTTCTTGGTGGCTTGGTATTTTGAATATCTGATTCAATATTTTCCGTTACATTTGATGTTTTGATCAAAATTTTGTAAAGTTATCGTCCTAAGATCCCATCAGCATCGTGGGACGTCCAATCGTGCGATTAAATTGCTATCGTTGATCTTCACTTAAGCATGGGGGTACGTGGCACATCCTGATTCATTGGTGAATCGTTATCTAAATGATTTAATCTCAGTCGTCGATCAAAGGAGTTATAACGGCTGAGATTACAATGACAGAAATGCATCAGAAATGTTCGATCGCGATCTGACGGCGAGCGTTTGATGCATTTTTATAACGCACGCGACGTGGCTTCATCTCGGCAGTCGATCGAAGATCCAGTGGCCACGACTTAACGGTAAAAATTCGCATCCAGTGCGCTTCATCAGAGCCGTTGATCATGGATTAAATGAAGATCGAACGGTTACGCCCAAATCGTCCTATAAATTGAGATATTCTTCGAGATTGTAAAGTATTCGAGAGCAATTCGCGTAAATCGAACTGTTCAGACACCAAATCTATTCAATCTTTTGTTCCCAATCGCTTCTAGACTCAGTTCCGCATCCACGGAAAGTTTGAGACTGAGATTTCAACGATGACGAGAAAAAAATCGACGCTTGAACTCCACAATCGTGATTTTTTGAATTTTGATGAATAGCCTTGACCCCGGCGATTAATTGGATATATTCAATCGCAATTGTGGGTAAGGGATTGTGTTTCATCTTGATCTATCTTCGTATAGCTTTTTTTTTTTAGAACCGTAATTTGATTTAATTTCAGTCTTAATTTCAGATTTTCATGATTTTTTATTTTCAAAAATTTCACATCTGTTCATTCGATGATTTCTCCGCGAAATCAAATCCAAATTCAGTGATTTTTATATTATTTGGATTCTTCTTTGAGTCTTCTTTCTTAAAATATCAAATTACCTAACTTCTATCACGATTTCATCGTCCAATTTGATCAAATTCGAAGAGATCATAAAAAATTTCCCTAATTCCTTGTGGATTTGACCCTTATTTATCATTATACCCCTCAATTTATGAATTAATCTTTAAATTGATAAGTTTGGACTTTATTTTGACTCTTGAACATGTGTTTTCAATGACCATACGGTCTCGATTCGTCATCGGTCCTGGTCATGGTCCTATTTTTGGCACAATATTTGGTCCAAATCTGAATTCAATCTTGGTCCACCTCAGTCACGGTTTAGTTAGGTCTTAACTTCGGTCTCTTTTGACCATGGATATGCATACCTAAAAAAGAGAAACATATTAACGTCTATTAATAAATAAAAATTTCATAGTTAGAAACCTTACCGATGATAATTACTAATTTGAAACAAAGAGGAAGAAAGCATAATAGCATGAAAATTAGTCTGTATCTTCACCAAATTCTTCTTTATCACTATTCGCTTCATCCTTTTTACCCCACGATTTTAAGGTCATCAAAATAGATATAGTTCTTGGATATAATTTCTCCCTTTCGTATGTAACGATCCCCCGTCTCACAAAGTGAGATAATGGCTCACTTTGTGAGAAGGCACTCGATATTGGCGGAGCAGGCATCAATTGAAGCAAATATTTTAAAGTCTTTGTGATATACTCTTGGTCGTTAGTTGGAATATATTCAAATTTCAAAGATGGAGTTAGCATTGTAGCAATAGGAAAGATGGGCTTTCTTTTTACATGTCGCTCGTATATAAGTAACTTTGTTTTTATCGCAGTATATGCTCCTTTCAGTGTCATTGATTGCTCTATGCTCATTGGTCTTTGATAAGTCATAAATCTTAATGATAAAATATGCTTTTGTAATGAACTTTCTATGCAACTCTTTGTATTTAGATGCATGTTTTATCCACATTTAATGATGAAATTGTGATTTTCATAACTTTCAGACCTTGGCCTTAAAATTATGCGAATTATGTATTCTTAAGAATTATGTATACTTTACTCTTAGAGTCAAGTAGAGTCAATCTCATCAAGATGTTTTGAAACGTTTTCAAGGTTTAGGTTCATTGACTAGAACCAAAGGAGCTAGAGGAGACATTACAAGCACTTTTTTTGGGAGCAGCCCAAAAAAATAAAAGTCCCATTAAGAAAAAATTAGAAAGCAAACCAGAGAAGAGAAAGCGGTGAAGCCCCGATTGCTGCAGCCCAGGAGATCCAACAGTCCATCTTACCTCTCTCTTTCCCGATTTAGACCCTTAGGGTTTCTGGAAAAAAAATACCATCATTTTGATTCAGTCTAGCCCCCGTTGGAAGCTTGCGTGCAACTGGATCAGTGTCCCTCTTACCCGAGTAAGAGCCAGGAAGAAGGAGAGTGTCCAGAGCTGCTGGAGAGGAAGAGAAGAAGAATCCCTCATGCCTCGATGGGTGTGACACAAGGTGCCTCTCTTTCATTCTCTTCCTCGTCCTCTCTTTCCTTCCCTTGTCTGCTGGATATCCACGTGGCAGATAGCCCACTTGCAGAGCTCCCGACGTCTCTGGCATCGACCAAGACTCGTCCTGCAAACAAGACTCCAGGAAACTACGAGTTTGACGTGGATGCCCATTGCTGCTGCCCGTCGGCAGCCATTTCTCTTCCATTTATTTTAATTCTTCCAAAGAAATACTCCTCTCGTCACGGTCTAAATCATCACGATTTCCTTGTTTGTTTATTTAGTCTTTCTTGTCTTTTATTTTGTCGTCTTTGTTATCGTCGTTCTTCGTAACTCCATTGTGATTGCATGTAACACTGCTACCACCTGCAACTGCATTTCCACCCAAAACCGAAGTCTGAAATTGGTTTTAAACAAGAACTTCTCGACAAGAATCCTTTTGCCATTTCATTTTGACTCATGTCGTCTTTGCTTTCTCTCTTTAATCGCGTGAACATCAGTTACTGTCGTGTTCCAGCCCAAAGCCGATTTCCGAAATCGGTTTTGGAATAGAAAATTAACAAAAAAAATTGTTGTTCAATCAGAAGTTAAGTCTTTCTTTGTTGAGCTTCGCCCGCTCTTGTCCTCGTGTTCACGGGATTTACTGCTGCTCGCCTGAATTTGTGTGTCTGCTAAAAACTGAAATTCTGTAATCGGTTTTGAGTTACGAAAATAAATAATAATAATTTAATCGCTTCACCTGTTAAGCCGCCCTCAAGGTCTTCGTATCTCACCCTTCCTCGCACGCATTTCCATTGTCAACACCCACTTGCAGTTGCATTCCTGCCCCCACATTCAATTTTTGAAATCGGTTTTGAATCAAAATCGATTTCACGGTAAGCATAGTTCCTATTTCTCTCATTCATCTCTAATCTATGATAGTCCACCCTTTGTTTTGTACCCCCTCGCCTCTTCGCTTTCCCTTCTCCTTCTTGAATCTCTCTCCCCTTTTATATTAATCACCTTGATTCATCTCGAATCCATTCTCTTGCCCTTACCGTTAGCGTCTTCCGCCTGTCTACACGTATTCTCTGTATTCTTCTCTTATCCGACTTCTTACTTACTTCTTATTCAGAGAATAAGAATCCCTTCTTACTTCTTACTCCGTATTCTTTATTTTCTCTTTCTTCTTATTTATTCTCTACTTACTTCTTCTGTGTTTTATTATCTTACTGCCTTCTCCTCAGTAACTCTCTTTAGTCCTTATTCTCCTCATTTATTTCCTTTATTTCTAATATATTTGCTAAGTTCTAATATCTCCTCACTTTTTAAAATCCTAAAGAATACTGCTTTAAATTGGAAATTCACTAGCTAATTACCCGCTCCCTGTGGATCGACCCTTACTTGCCCTAGGTTCGTGAGGTTTATAAATGTGTTGCGTAAGCTTAAAAACTCACACGACGTAACAATTAGCGAGATTGTTTCTCTCTGATTAACATCACATTTTGAGCTTATCAATCTCACCTTGAGAAGGATTACCTAAGGGAATAATGGATGTGTTCAACTTATTTAACAAAAGATCAAAAATAGAAGTAACATTACGCGATGTAATGGCCTTTGATAGAGAAACCATCTCAGTGGCCTCCTGAAAAGCTAGAAGTTCATCTGCAAAAATCTTAAGAAGATCCAAATCTTCCGACATGATTAAAGAAATTCCTTTGGCATATTTAGGACAAGTTGTTGCCATTATATTCAACACCTTCCTCTTGTCCCATGTTGTCGTAATCATGACATCTGTCGAATTCCACCTAGTGAGGGCATCTATGGTTAATAATTTTTTATTTGACATTTTATACCTCTCACATAATTCCTTGTACTGATAAATTCTTTGTGGTATACTATTTGCCGCAAGAACAAGTTTTCGAAGCCGATAAAGAATTTCTCCAAATGGTCTTTGAGGAGTAACTTCCATGTCATCTTCTTCACACTCTTCATCACCCTCACTTTCTGAACATAATGAAGTCAATGATGAATTACCCAACTCCTTCAAGCCTCCTTGAACAACTAGGTTGAGAACATGAGCCATACATGGCATATGGAATTGCTTGGCGAATGTCGATCCATTTTCACTTAATAAATTTTCCGAGCTTGCCACCATTGTCTTGTTATTGCTAGCATTCTCTGTTGAGATAGAAAAAACCTAGAAAAAAAATCATGTTTATAGATTTAAGATTAAAAATAAGAAAGGTAATTTCATGTTTACTTACCTTTTGAGTTAGATCATACACTTCTAACACATGATGCACCACCTTTGCCAAAATTGTCCCTTGATGTAATACACCCAACTCCTCAACAACGAGCACTTGTTCAAGAAGTCTCCATATATCATCGAGCACTTGAGAACATGAGCCATACATGGCATATGGAATTGCTTGGCGAATGTCGATCCATTTTCACTTAATAAATTTTCCGAGCTTGCCACCATTGTCTTGTTATTGCTAGCATTCTCTGTTGAGATAGAAAAAACCTAGAAAAAAAAATCATGTTTATAGATTTAAGATTAAAAATAAGAAAGGTAATTTCATGTTTACTTACCTTTTGAGTTAGATCATACACTTCTAACACATGATGCACCACCTTTGCCAAAATTGTCCCTTGATGTAATACACCCAACTCCTCAACAACGAGCACTTGTTCAAGAAGTCTCCATATATCATCAATCCAATATATTGTGATCCCAAGTATTGCCACATTATTTGTAATTGTCCAAGTGTTTGTTGTAAGGGACACCCTTTCAATTGGTCAAAGTAATTCTCTTATCTTATCCCTTTCATCTTCAAATAGTTTCTCCATCCCTCGTCGTTTGTATTGGCTGCTAAGAATCTATGCTTCACCTTGTACTAAGTAGTTGCAAAACTTTTTAAATTGAGGATGATCAAGTAGTTTCTTAAGAGCATTTGATGGCCTTAGTTGCTTATAAATCTCAACATGAAATATTTCCAAGTGCTTCCATAACTTGATTGTGCTACTACTTCTATCCCTCTTCACTTTTATCTCTTTCGTTGGGGTGGCTACTGACGGATCATTTTAATGCGTCATTAAAACACAAAGACGATGGTCAAACAAAATTTATAAAACCGAACTCACAAAGATAAGATATAAAAATCAAGTATTGTCTAAGTATCGGGTCGATCCACAGAGAGCAGGGTTGACTTTAATCGCAGAGTTGACTTGGTCAAACTTAGGTTTAAAAGGAGTTTTAAATAAGAGAAAATAAGATGTAAGGAATGGAAATGATATAAATAAGCTAACTAAGAAGTTTTAAGAATTTAATTCTCGGATTTGACAGAGAAAAGTCAAAGTCAAAGCATTGACTTTAACCAACAGTAAGTGTACTGTAAAATCAGAGAATCAAACAGAGTCACAAGATTACGAAAATTATATAATTGGAAACTAGAGAAAAAATGAAATTTATTGATATATAATTCGTGATTTTTGGATAAGAAATGGATTTATAATGAATTATTGAAAATCAACTATCAGAAAATCCCCGAAATTAACACCTCAGAGGAAATCTTCAAATTGAATGGTCAAATGAAATCCAAATCTTGCAACTTCTATTTCAATGGAACCAGAGGAATCTAAAGAGACTAAAATGATCAAATTCTGATTTGTAAATTGAAAGTAATTGACCCCAAAAGTCAACATTTAACTTTTGATGAAGGATGAACAGTCCTCGGTCAAACGTCAAATTGAAGGGTCAAATGAACTCGGAATTCGATTAATTTGCTATCCACGGAAAGCTGATGAAAATAGGAATCCAAAAAAACCAAAATCAAGTGATTTGGAATTATAATCAAAGAGATATCCTATTTTCAAAATCAGTAATTTTTTGGACTAAAAATTAGGAAAAATGAAGAACACTATGAAATTCTTTGCGAAATTAAAGATCTAAAGCTAATAAAAATACAAATTACCTCTTGATAATCGATCGAATCTCACTACTAACCCGATTTCCGCAAGAATGGGGCCTCAATTCTCGTGGATTGAAGCGAATTTGCTCGGATTCTTCCTCGTGGACGTTCGAAATTCAAGGAGAAAATTCGATGAAATCAAGAGATGAAATCGTGAGTATCATGCTTCAATGGATGCGTATCTACACACTTGGAAGCAGAGGATCACGAGAACTTAAGACCTTCCTCGAAATTCGCTTAATTTCTTCACGAATCGATCAAAAGTTAAAGAACAAAGAAGAAATACATAGGTTTTTAAAGGGGAAATTAGCCCAAAAATCGTGGGCAATTGAAGCGGTCGTGGGAGCGGATTTGAAGCGTCGTGGGGGCGGTTTTACTTGGCGATGACGTAACTTTCGGATTGGCCTTGACTAAGCCACGATTTTGCTTCAAAAAGAGCCCCGATCGTGGCACGATCGTGCGTCGATCGTGCCATCGATTCTCGATCAGAGACCGTCTAATGAAGTTGACGAGGAATGCCATCGATTCCGCGATGAAAGAGCTCCAATTTGGTGCTGCATGCGCCACGATCGCGCGACGATCGGGCCACGATCGCGCGTCGATCGTGGTTCTTCGTGAGGCGCGATCCACCGTCCGATGGAGATCACGTCGAGCGGACGATCGCGATTGCAGGATCCAGCCTCTCTAGGGTCGTGATGGCGTTTCTCGCTCATCGATCGCCCACCGTCCGATGGCGATCGAGCGAATCAAGGAGTTCCACGTATCACCCAGGTGAGAGGAAAGTCGCGAAATATCGCGACCGTCTGATGAACATCGGATGCTTGCGATGCTTCCGCGTTTCCACGAAGAGCTTCGATCAAATCTCATCGTAGCACTCTGATTGCGATGAAGATCGCGACCGTCCGATGAATCCACGCTCGATGAACCCTTGATCAGACTGCGATGCCGATCGGACGCTCTTGAAGATGCCACGTTTCGCCCATCCAACATCTCACTTAATCATTTTTGCAACACGTGCTTAAATCACTGATCGCGTGGACTCGAGTCCACGCGATCGACGCCGCGCGATCGGGGTCGACCAAATCCGACACCTGTCGTTCCGCCACGCGTCCTGCAAGGTAAGAACCGTGTGGGAACATAATCCCACACGGAGAGAATTTTGGGACAAAACGCGTATAAATTGGGGGGCGCAATCATTAGCTAATTGCATTACCGCCCCCCAACTGTTACCAGGGCCCACTATACCTGTGGGCCCTCCGCCTGCCATCCTTACCTGCCACGTGGTGCCCCTCACGGGCGTCCGCGTGGCCTCCCCGCCACGCGTCGCCGCCACTCGCGCCTCGCAGGGTCACCCAGGCTGTGCCACGTGGCCTCAGTGCCGCGTCGCACCTCGGGGTGGTCCCGCGCGCCACGTCAGCCGCCGGTCGCCACGTCACCCTGCAAGTAAGTAAAATCCCCTTTTTCCCGATTTTAATAAGGAAAATAAAAATAAAAATCAAATAAAAAATCAGAAAAAGGCATAAAACTTCATAAATTCATAATTTAAAATATACAACTCTTTTTTAATCCAAATTTTCTCCATTGGATCACAAATTCTTTTCTTTTTAATATCATGTCATTTAAAATATATTTTGAAAGAAGAAATCAAGATGAATTAAAATTTACTTAAATCATTTCTCATTACACATTTTAAATCATAAATTCATCCTGAAATTATCCTTCCAAACATTTACTAAAGTCAAAAATCATTCAATAACAGAGATTAAGTTCTATTAATTTACACAAAAGATTAATCATCTATTAAGCATGAAATTATCCCTAATTTATGCATAAATATCAACTTTAGTAAAATGACATACCAATGGAGAAAATTCCTAAAAAGTATGATAACATGCATCATATTCACATAAAATAAGCATGAATATGAGTTAATTAGGATAAGAATTCAAGTTATAAATGCATGTTATCAGCTACCTCACCAATTTTTCAAAGATACTCATCGTCCGTGAACTTCATGAAATGTACTAAGACTGGTGAGGCTTTTCTTCATTGTGAAGAGCTTGTAGCTGTAGCACTTGTAGAAACAAATGTTGAAGCATTGTTTGACTCAATCTAAAATAAAAATATATAGCCTTAGTAAGCTATTAGCATATATTTTTAGAGATCAATGTAAAATAAAATGTATCTCATCTAAAACACAGGTTAAAAATTAGATTTAAAAGGAGAAAATTATTTAGAAACCATAATGAAAGATTAGATGACAATTGATAATTTATATTCTGATACTTTCGCATCTCATGAAAAAAAATCAGAATTTGTTTGATATTCTAATAAATTTCAAAATAATAGAAATATGATATCAAAACCATAAAAAATCAAAAGTAATCTCGCGGCAAGGAGAGATGATGCAGGACGCGGTGGTGAAAACCCTCGTGCCTGATCAATGACTCTGAGGATAACTAAGGATAGCCGGTCAAACCTAACCTAGGGGTAGGCGAGTCATAGTCCCTACGTATGCAACCAAGCCTAATCCTAAGTGCAGGCAGGCGTACCGATCAGCGAAATCGACTCCGGGTAACCCGGGGAAACTCGCGATGATGGTAGGGTGAGGTCCTCTCGATCCACGTCCGGAGGCGTGGAAGTCGCTCGTTGTGGAATAGCCAGGAGGCTGCAGCTCACGCTCGGTATCAGACTTGACGTACGCGTCAAAATTCTCGAACCTATAGTCATACTACCCTACCTACGTCGTCCGACGGCGGTGGAGACGAGCAAGAAAATGCTTCGAAAGGTAATCAACTTAAGAATGAGGGGATGAAGCTAACCTGCGGGGCGGGGTGCCCGGTGGGTCGTGGCGTAGTGGAGAGTCGCTTGTACGCGGCACGGACGGTAGGCGAAAGAGGGGCGGAATCCTCGACGCGAGAGTATCGACGACGTACACCAGTGGATTTTGCAGGCAGTGGCGCGTAAGTGCGCAGAGAAGTCGCGGGGGTGTTCGGGCAGGAGGCGTGAGCAGGGCGTACGGGCGTGCGGAACTCACGCACGTGAGTCCAAACCTGCAGGGCGCTAGATGTGCACCCGGGCAGTAAGGGCGACGTGGCCCCATTCACGCAATGTACATGGTCCGGGGAGCACGCGGCGAGCGTGGCTGGTGGGCGTGGATCGGGACGCGTCCACCGTGGGGTTTGACCACAAGCGAGGTGCTGACCTCGGCACTAGAATTGGCCGCAGGCTGGTGCGGGCGAACCCGGGTGAGCGGAGGTGACGACTCGCGCGCTGACGCTAAGGGAGAGAGGACGAGGGGAGGTCGGGGAAGGGGTGAGCGCCGACTGAAATCCCGAGTTGGTTAGGGAGGTGCGACGGGATTAATCCCGCAAGGAATCCCGCCGGAGTGCGGGGCGAAGAGGACGACCGGCGGGCGAAGGTGAGAGAAATTTCGGCAGTGGTGGTTAGGTGCGGTGAATTTGGTAGAGAAGTGGGGCGTTTGATGGGGATTCGGCAGGAGCTTCCGGATTCGAGCGAGTGAAATCGGCAGGATGTTTGGGCGGAATTGACAGGTCGTCGGGAAGAGGACGACTGGGAGATGGGCAGGTCACGGCAGGTCGATAGGGGACTTCGACAGGTGGGGATGAATTCGCAGAGGATGCAAGTGAGTGCCGGCAGGGCAATGAGGAGGGGAAGAATGAGTTCCGACATGAATTCAGCCGGGATTTCAAGGAATGGCTGGCGGAATTTAATGGGGCGTGTTGCGGTGGAATTTGGCAGGAGGTCGAGATTCGGACGGGTGAATTCTGACGGGATTTCGTGAATTCCTGGAGGAGACGAGGGGGGGGGGAGGATTCTGGAGAGAACTGGATTCAGCGGAAATTTATCGGAAAGAAGAAACTCGCGGGCGCGACGGACGCGTGAGTCGCGCAGGTGGGGAA
>CM044109.1:2401270-2446765 GCA_024174645.1 Lemna minuta
ATCTGAAATATTATAATAGCCAAGATTATTATAATAAATCATCTTAGTATGGCAGATTCAGGAGGAGGTTGAACAAATATACCCTCGTCAGCCTTATGGTACTGATCAGCAACAAGTGCAGTAGTCGCAACCTTACATGAACGCAAGGCAATGAACTTATGTACCAATGCAACCACTCTATTCTCCAATTCCATGATAGGCCCCTAACATCAAATCCTATTATAGGGGCAATTTCTCAATTAGTGAAGAAAATGACTAGGATGAACTCCCAAGTGGACAAGATCAAAGACTTTGTCAAGAAAAACGTCATTGTATTAGTTGATCAAAAGAAAGTAAAGTACATTGTATTTGCTAGCCAACTACCATCTCAGCCCATTACAAACTCCATGAATAAAATGATGTATATAAAGTGGCCTATAAGCCAATCACACTTCCCTGTATCTCATTTATATTCATTAAAATGAACTTTATTCATTATCATTTTTTTGAGACATTTGCAATAAAGTTCATGAGCATATGCAATGACTAAGTAAACTACAATGAGATCATAATACAACGATAACTAGTCTTTAAACATATGTTCTAAAAATTCCTATTGATGGGATATTCGAGAAGAACATCAAATTATTCATAAATAATAGCACTATCTGATCCAACTCATATGATGAGTATGGCCGATATTATGGTCATCGGTGTAGAGACACTAAAGATATATAGTAGGTGTTATTTAAAGAATTAATTAATTTAATTGATCCATGTAAATCCCTGAATGGTATGATACCTAATTGTCAATCAGGTTGATTCATGTAGTGGTTATATAAGTGGTCCTTTGACTTCAGAAACTAAAGACAGCTTATAGATGAATGATCGTATTTTGATTATGACTTATAAATCTGACGAGACGGGACCGCGAGGTCGTCGATTTCACACGGTCTCGTGTCAAAAAAAATTCTGAACTTACCAATTTGATGAAATTAACTCGAATTGAGGGGCATAATGGTAAATAAGGGTCGAATCCACAGGGAAATAAGGTATTTTTGAGAGATCTTTTGGAATTTGATAAAATCGGATGATGAATTGAGGTGAGAAATTAGGGAAAATGGTAGATTTAAAAAGATAACTCAAATACATTTCCACGGAATCAAAAATCACTCGATTTGGATTAGTAATCGCGGAGAAATCAAAGAGCGAAGTGAGATGAAATTTCCGAAATCGGAAGAACAGAAAACCAAAATTGAAAACGAAATTAAACTAAATTACTATCCTAAATTACAAATTGATGATACACAACGATAGATTAGAGGGAAAACATGTTTTCTAACCCGAGATAGCGATCGAAATGATCTAATTAATCGCCGGATCGAGGCTATTCATTCCGCGATTTTGAAAACGAGCATCGGAGTTCAAGAGACAAATTCTCCTTGATCAATCGATGAAATCTCACTTTTAATCACTCCGTGGACGTGGAAACGAGTCTAGAAGATATTAGAAGTGAGAGATTCAAGGATGGAAGGGTGTAGATAGATCATTTGATGAATACATCCAAGAATGTCTTACAAAATCGAAGAACATCTCTTTTTATAGGCGAATTGGGTGTAACCGTTGGATGGATGCATTTAATCTCCATCAATAGTCCGGATTAAACGCCTGAATTCGAACCGTTATGAATAAATCACGGCCTTTGGATCGCGGATGGACGCTCCGGATGAAGCTTGATGTGTATGCGTTATAAAACGCGTGAAAACGCATCCGTTAGATTGTGATCTGACGTTTCAGATGCATATTGATCGTGTGAAATTTGGACCGTTATAATTCTTTTATTTAAACCACGGGCTTGATTGATGATCCGGTGGACTCTAAGTCCACGCGATCCACACGTGGTCTTCATCGCGTTTCTGATCCAACGCTTCTCCGTTAGCCACATCGCCTGCATTTTAAAATGTCGTGTGGAACTTAGTCCCACACGGAAAAAATTAAAGAGAGATGTTAGGTGATGCAGGACACGGTGGTGAAAACCCTCGTGCCTGATCAATGACTCTGAGGATGACTAAGGATAGCCGGTCAAACCTAACTTACAAGAAGGTGAATCTTACACCCGAAGTATGATATCTAATCCTAAACCTAAGCGCCAGCAGGCGTGCCGATCAGTGAAGTCGACTCCGGGTAACCCGGGGAAACTCGCGATGATAGGTAGGGTGAGGTCCTCTCGATCCACGTCCGGAGGCGTGGAAGTCGCTCGTCGTGGAGTAGCCGGAAGGCTGCGGCTCACGCTCAGTGCCGGACCTGACGTGCGCGTGAGGGTTCTCGAACCTATATCCGTACTATCCTACCTACGTTGTCCGACGGCGGTGGAGACGAGTAAAGGAAACGCTTCGAAAAGTAATTAACTTGAAAGAGGGGTTGAAGCTAACCTGCGGGGCGCGTGCCTAGTGAGTCGTGGCGTAGGGGAGAGTCGTCGTACGTGGCACGGGCGGTCGGCAAAGGCCAATCGAGTCGAAGGTGTTGTGGACCCGTCGGAACCTTGACACGAGGAGCGGCTATCCAATGCGTAAGGGCAGGCGGAGGGGAGAGAAACTGCTGACGATGTCGTTGGACACGGCGAAGCTTCGGTGTGGGAGGACACTGGCGGGCACAGGTTTGGTCCAAGAGAGTGACTGTGGATAGACCGACGTCGTCGGCAAGAGGTGTGCAGTGAGGCGTCAGGCTGGGTGAGATGGGCGGGAAGCAGGGCCAGTTGTAATCGGGGCGGGTGCTGATGAGGTTGAGGAAGGGCACAACTCAACCAGGAAGTTATGTCTCGCACACTCGCAGGTGTATGCGGGAGTCAACTCTGGTCAACGCGGGGAGTGTCAGGGAAAGGAGATGTATGGGCGCTGGGTGATACTCATCGGCAGTAGGCGGGTACAAGACGAGCGCGCGGGGTGCACACGGCGAGCGTGAGATACTCTCGCAGGCGAGCTTGGGCGAATTCGTGCACAAGGATCGTAGTTGGCAGGTCGCGTTCGAGAAAGTGTAAGAGGGGAGGGGGGGGGGGAAAAGGGGGGGGTCGCGTGAATAAAGGATTAATTTGGGAACGGGGGGAAAGAGGGGATGGAGGGATTCCCACGGATCTTCCGGAGTGGAGTCCGTTCCGGCACGTATGCGGCTGAGGGCGAACGACGCAGTGGAATTCGACTGGGCGGGAGAGAGAAGTTGGGTGAAATTAAGAGTGGGGTGGGAGAAGACTTCGGACAGGTCGAGTTCGTGGAAAAAAAGGGAGAATGTACGGTTGGTGAGGAGGATCACGATTGGCGGATGGCGGAAGTGGAAATGGTAGGTGAGGCGTCGGACTCGCGGCGGGGAAACAGTGGGGGACGGTGGATGTCAGGGGTGGCCTGAGCATAGGATTGCGTTTCGCAGATGGAAAATGAGGGCGGCGGAGGACCGGGGTGGTGCGGATGGCCGTGACTAGGGGGGGGTGACAGGAGAAATTGGAGGGGACGGGGAAGATCGATCGGATGGGTTTCCGTCGCGCGTCGGGTTGAGAAGAGGAGGAGAGGTAATTCTGGAAAGGGAATTCGGGCTGGGGAGGGGTGATGGTCGAGTTCGGGAAGAGAGAGAGGCAGAATTTCGCGATTCGCGAGATCGCGTTTCAGCGAAGTCGCGTTTCCGCCGGAGGAGAGATGGTGAGTCGACGGGGAAGGGGCGTTGGTCGTCGGATGTTTCTGCGGAAATGTGGGATCGGGGAAACGGGGATGTAGGCGGCTGACTGAGACGGGCACGGGGAAGGGGAATTTCGGATAGTGAGGGGTTGACAGAGACGGAAGCTGCGGAAGGTGGAGGGGGGGTGCTGAGATGGTGGTGGTGATGGTGTTGTTCACCGGAAGGGGAGCTTGAGGAATGAGGGAGGAGGATGATCGGGATGGGGAAAATCGGGAGGTCCGTGGAGGGGATATGCGCAGTGGGACTGAGGATGTTCGTCCGGAGGTGGAGCAACAGAGGGATTCAGGGAGGAGGATGACCAGCGAGTGGAAAGGTGCTTTGGGGAAGAGGGAGACCTCACCGGAGATGGAGCTGGAGGTGGAGATGGAGGCGATGGCGGCACGGCGGTCCGGAGGCGGCGGCGGCGGCGGCGGCGGCGGCTGAGGCGGCGGCTGCGGCGCGGCGGCTTGAGGACTGTGGCGTCGCGATGATGGCGGAGAAGAACCGTGGCCGGGGCAAGGAGTGGCGGCGGTCGTCACGGCGGCGGCGGCACGGAGGCGTGCGGCGGCGGCGGCGGTTGGACTCCTTCCCCGGCCTTCCTTGAGCAGCCACTTGAGAGGGAGATCACTCCTTTCTTTCTTCAAATGATGGCTAGGGTTTGTGGGGGGGTCCCTTCCCCTCTTATAGAGCCCATAATGGGCCGAGAGGGGAAAGGACCCACTTGAGGCTCACAACCCACACCTAACATACTCATAGAAAGAAATAAGGTTCACAAAGAAGGATGGGCTTCACAAATGGGATCCCGAAAAGGGAAGAACCCACCCGGAAGCCTAAAAGGGAGAGAAGAAATAAACGAGGACCCGCTTAAACACGCGCGGGTCAAAAGTTCATAATAACGAAATAAAGAAATAAAGATAAGCGGATAGATCCGCGCGCGCAAAAGGGCTCCTCCGGCGCCGTGGTATCGTGTCTTGGTGGCAACGGGGGTCGTACGCCACCATCAGGTTTAAAAGGAGCGACGGACTTAAGCGTTAGCTTAAATCCGACTAACGGATGCTTATATGTACTATAACCTTACTATTACAAGTAAATATAAATATGCATGCCATGTGTCACATCCGCGCCATGATGGCGCTCGCGTGGGTCCAGGTGGCTCTGCCACGTGGCCCCAGTGCAACGTCACATCCACGCGGGTCCCGCGCGAAAATAAACCCCCTTTTTAATCTTTTTTAAAATTGTTTTTAATATATTTAAATGGAAAATAAATTCAGAAAATTCTAGAAAAATCCCTAAAAATTGAAAAATTTATAACTTTCAAAATATAACTCCAAATTAATCCAAATTTTTTTCATTGGCTCTGATACCAATTGTTGGAAACTAGAATATGCATCATGATTCATCAGAATAATCAGATTGATAAACCGGAATTAAACACATACCTGGATTCACCGGATTAATCTTCATCGGAGTAGATTACTGAATCGGAGAATAGTCTTCTTGAATATCCTTGATGTAACCTCCTGACCTCTAGAGGAAATGGGATTCTCTCTTGAGGGTTATGAGCATCAGGTTATCCAAGTGGACTATGGCCTCCTATTTATAGGAATAGAGGAAAGCTTAAGCCTCTAATCAGTCATTAGACAGCCCATTATTGACTAATGACTGATTTACTGCCTCTACACATAATTAACCTCCACACACATAAATGAATGTCGTAATCCCCAGATTAAACATAATTGAATCACTTGATGGGATTAAAATGATAGCTAATCCACAATAATACATAACTATGTCCACTTAATAGATATTAGATCTAACAATCTCCCACTTGGACAAGATATGTATTAACTGAATATTGTGAATTATCACTTTATGAGCTCAACTTGATGCTATCATTCGCGAACATTCTCATCAATCTCGTCCATCATCAAACCAGCAACGAACCAAGGGGATTTTTGTCACATTGAGCGTAACTAAACCCAAATAATGATCACATATACTGATCGAATGAATGACATAGATCATGTGTTGATGTGTAGCATGAAAATTACATGAAACGTGATTCATACATGTACATTTTCAACTTGGTCCTCTGAAGTCTGAAGAGAGATCAACTGAAATTAAGTTCATAATGGTAAACTTCAAACAACATGTCTGTTACATAATAAGCACACAAAATACACCCAACTCCCACTGAAATTACATATCGTCATATGAAGTGAGACCCATATAAGCAATATGTTCACGGAAAACTGAAACCGGAACCCCTTTAGTAAGTGGATTTGCTACCATGGAGTTTGTACCGATGTGCTCAATAGATAGTTGTCCATTCTGAACTCGTTCTTTAACAACCAGATACTTGATATCTTTATGTTTAGATTTTGTCAAACTCTGATTATTATTGGCAAACATAACGGCTGACTGATTGTCATAATAAAGCTTAAGTGGTCTTTCAATTCCTTGAACTACATTTAAACTTATGACAAAAATTTTCAGCCAATTGCCATGATTTGATGCTTCATAGCATGCTATATATTCTGCTCACATAGTGGAAGACGCTATAAGTGCTTGTTTAGTGCTTTTCCATGAGATAGCTCCTCCGGCTAGCAAGTAAATATAGCCTGAAGTCGATTTTCTCCTATCAATGCATCCAGCAAAATCAGAATCTGAATACCCAATGATCTCTAATTTTTCTGATTTTGTGTATGTGAGCATATAATTCTTTGTCCTCTGTAAATATCTCAAAACTCGTTTTGCAGCCTTCCAATGTGTCATACCCGGATTACTCATATATCGACCCAAAACTCCCACTATATAAGCAATATCTGGACGCGAACATACTTGAGCATACATAAGGCTCCCGATCACTTGTGCATATGGACATCTTTGCATCTCTTGAATTTCTAATGCATTCTTTGGGCATTGATTGAGACTTAGCTTATCTCCTTTAGCAACTGGGGTATCTAGTGGTTTACAATCCTGCATACCGTATCTTTGGAGAAGCTTTTCAATATAACCCTTTTGTGACAGCCCTAAGATATCTTTAGAACGATCTCGGTAAATTTGAATGCCTAAAACATAAGAGGCATTACCAAGGTCCTTCATTTCAAAGTTGTTTGACAGAAACTTCTTGGTATCACGTAGTAAGTTTAGATCATTAGTGGCAAGTAAAATGTCATCGACATATAATACTAGAAAAATATACTTGCTCCCACTAAACTTATGATATATACATTCGTCAACAGGATTCATGACAAAATCGTACGAACTGATGATTTTATGAAACTTGTGATACCATAGGCGAGGAGATTGCTTCAGTCCATAAAGAGATTTCTTTAATTTGCAAACTATGGACTTCGGATCTCCTGTCACAAAATTTTCAGGTTGTTCCATATAGATGGTTTCATCAATTTCTCCATTTAGAAATGCGGTCTTTACATCCATTTGATGCAACTCAAGATCAAAATGGGCTACAAGCGCCATTATGATTCTGAATGAATCCTTTGATGATACTGGAGAAAAGGTTTCATTATAATCGATGCCTTCACGTTGAGTAAAACCCTTTGCAACAAGACGTGCCTTATATCTTTCTGTATTACCTTTTGAGTCCTTCTTGATTTTAAAGATCCATTTAAATATTTAAATAACAAGAGATTTAATTTTTATTTCAAAAATACATTCATTTCTTTAAGATTTTAACTTTAGAAAATTAAATGAATGTTTATAAAAATAATTCATCTCATTATTTAACTTTAAAAACCACTTATAATCTCAAGTAAAGATAGGTTATAAAATTATTTATCTTTAATTCATCATAATTAACCCTAATTTAGTATATTTTGATATTATAGCTTAAAATTACATGAAATGATAGAAATGCACTCAAAGTATGATAAAATACATACAAATGGAATGTTTTATGCCTTAATTTGCATTAATAATCATGTTTTATCATGTTAAGATTGTGCGTTATCAAAATCCCTAGCCATAGGATTTTTAAAATGTCATATATTGGATATAATATGAATTGCTTAAAGATGATTATATGGCAAGATGGGATCATCTGCTCTAAATATTTAAGGAGATTGACTCAAAGAATGAGGTGTAATAAAATCCTTGGCCAAGGTAATAGAAATATTGATAAAGTTCCCGATGATTTCCTCCATGCATAAGTACTAACTTGAGTGATTGATTAGGGTTTGATAGTTTACCATACCCTAGGTCATTCACGAGTCTTGTGCGAACAAAATATTATACATACCTGGTACCCAATGACATCAAGGTTATATATGAGAGTTCTTATACACTTCATATCTCATAGAGTATGCGGTGTAGCTTGGCACCCAATGGGTTGACAACTTGACCGATCAATTGGTTCGCGAGTCTGAATAATGATGTTGTTGTGATCTCTTGCTCAATAGGCTCTCAAAATTTGGATCAAAACATGAAAGACATTAGAATATATTGAATCAAATATTCAAAATACCTAAGGTATAAAAATTGATGATCTTATCATCTAGTATAAATCATTATCCACACTTATAGGGTTCATTGAAGGATTTCTCAAAGTTATTCAAGTATTTAGCCTCCAATTGTATCCACATAAATGCTAGACGGTTGGATATCCTCTTCGATCCTCTTCACTAAGAAAGAAAGATAACAAAAATGAGAGTTTCTTCAAGGCTTGCATGGGCACCTTTAGTTGTAGTTATCTCTCTTTTGATTCCTCTCTCTATCTCTTTCTCTTCATGTTGATCTCTCTTGATCTTCCTTCCACTCTATCTATTTCTTTGGATCCCTTTCTCCCTCCCTCTTATCTCCCACTGTATTGATCTCTCTTTCTCCCACTCTCTTACTCTCTCTTGTTCTCTCTATCACCTCTCTTTCCCCCCCCTTTACTATCTCCCCCTTCCTCCTCGTCTCTTGCAATCTCTCTTTCTCTCTCCCCTCCCACCATTTTCCCCTCCATCTTCCTCCCTCTCTCTGTATATCTATCTATCTATCTATCATTTTTCCCTCTCCCTCTCCAATTTTCATTCAACCCGTTTAAGGGAATGTTGTAGAAGTACATAGAAATATATATATATTATATTTCATCTTTTACAGAAGAGCCTTCATTGCTATCTCAGCATGCATTAATTTGATTACCTCAAATCTATTGTGTCACTCGCAGCCTAGACATGCTTCGGCACTCACATCTTCTTAGATAAAAGTATAAAATTTCTATGTACTTCTACAACATCTCCCTATAGGCCTTGAATGAAAAATGGAGAGAGAGAGAGAGAGAAGGATAGAGGGAGAAAGAGGGACGGGAAAATAGAAGAACGGGAGAGAGAGAAATAGAAAGAGAGAGGGAGGGAGGGGGAGAGAGAGGGGGAAGAGAGATGATAGAGAAATCAAAAGAGAGTGTGAGAGATATTGAAAGAGAGAGAGAGATATAGTGAGAGAGAGAAGGTTCAAAAGAGAGAGCGAGAGAGGGGATGTAGGGTTGGGTGGTCCCGGTCACGGTCTGGTTTTTGGCATACCATTCGATCCAAATCTGAATTCAGTCTCGGTCTCAGTCTCGGTCTACCTCGATCATGGTTCGGTTCGGTCTTAACTTCGGTCTCTCTTGACCATCGATAGGTATACTGACGAGACGAAACCACGAGGTCATTGATTTCACACGGTCTCGTGTCAAAAATATTTCCAAACTTACCAATTTGATGAAAATTATTTGAATTGAAGGGTATAATGGTAAAAAGGGTCGAATCTATAGGGAAATAAGGAAATTCTTGATGTTTTCTTCGAAATTGATCAAATCGGACGATAAATCGATGGTAGAAATTGGGGAAAATGATATATTATGAAAGATAACTTCAAATTGATTCCACGGAATCAAGAATCATTGAATTTGGTCTTAATTTCGCGGAGAAATTGAAGATCGAAGTGGGAGGAAATTTTCGGACGAAGAAATCACAAAATTGACTAAAATTAAACAAAATTGAACCTTAAATCCTAATCTAAATTGAAATTAAACATTATAGGAAGGTAGATTATAAAAAACCGCTTCCACTAATCCCAAATAGTGATCAAATTGATGCGATTAAACCGCTTAATCGCCTAGAACACGAAGAACGTGATATGGAGATTCAAGCGTCGATTTCTCCTAATCTACTCAACCAAATCTCGAACTCAAATGCTCCAGAGGTGTGGAAATGAGTGTAGAACACGATGGGATCGAGAGACTCGAGAGGGGAGGTGTCTAAATAGGTCAATTTCTTTGATTTCCAACTCGAATGCTTTACAAATCGGAAGAACACCTTGTTTTATAGGGCATTTGGGCGTAACCGTCCGATTGAAACGATCGATGGTTATGATGGAACGGTCCATTGTGGACCGTTTCAATTAAGTCACCACCGTCGGATCTTGATGGACGGTCCAGATCAATCACGCAGATGGGCGTTATAAAACACGTGAATTTAATCAGGACCGTTATAATCCCCTTAATTAGCCACGTGCGTGTGATGCGATCTGGTGGACCGCGAGCGCACCCGATCGACGCGCGATGTTTGACGCTTCGTTCGATCCGACGCTCCACGATTGGCCACGTCACCTGCACATTTAAAAATTGTGTGGAACTTAGTCCCACACGAGAAAAATTAAAGAGAAGGGATATGTTTATAAGGTGCAACGGTTTAGAGGGTTAATAAATCTCTTCCGATAATCGGAAGACTATATATATTATAACCTATATATGTAAATATAAATATGTGTCACATCGCCGCATAGGCGCCGCGTGGGCCCGCGTGACGCTGCCACGTGGCCTTGCGTGCCACGTTGCATCCACGTGGGTCCCGCGCGGAAATACCCCCCTTTTTGCCTTATTTAAATTATTTTAATCATTTAAAAATCGAAATTAATTTAGAAAAAATCTGGAAAAATCCCTAAAAATTAGAAAATTCATATCTTTTAATATATAACTCCAAATTAATCCAAATTTCTTTCATTTGATCCGAAATTTAATTATCTATCATTCTAAAGAGTCAAAATTAATAAATAATGAGAGTTTTAAATCTTATTTCAAAAATATAATAATTATTTTTTAAGTGTTTTCTATAATAAAAATTTTCTCTCATTATTTTAATTTTAAAAACCTCTATAATCTCAAGTGAAGATGAGTTATTAATTATTTATCTTTAAGATCATCATATTTAACCCCAATTTAAAGTATTTTTGAGATTATAATTACTTTTCATGGAATGATAGAAAAATACACATAAGTATGATAACATGCATGGAAATGAAATCATTTATGCCTTAATATGCATCAATAATCATGTTTTATCATGTCAATTTAGCATGTTATCATATACCTGAAAAGAGATAAACATATTAACGTTTATTAATAAATAAAAATTTCATTGTCAAAAACCTTGTCGATGATAGTTACTGATTTGAAACAAATAAGAAGAAAGCATAATAGCATGAAAATTAGTTTATATCTTCACCAAATTCTTCTTCATCACTATCCGCTTCGTCCTTTTTACCCCCACAATTTTAAGGTCATCAAAATAGATATAGTTCTTGGATATAATTTCCCCCTTTTGTATGTTACAATCCCCCGTCCTGATGAGAAAAGGTGCTCTGATGGAAAGCTCAAAGCACAAATAGAGAGAAATCCGTATACTAACATTGCAAGTCGTGGATATTTTCAGACCCAATCTTAGACCACCATTGTAAAGCATCAAGATGAGAACATTCAACTTGACAGTCACTCAAATAATCAAATATTTCATCAAATATTTGTTTTTCTAATAAGATGTTTATGTTCTTCTTCCTTTTCTGCTTCATCAATTCAACCATTCTTTTTGAACAAGCTATAAAAGTATTGGATAATGGCTCACTTTGTGAGCAAGCACTTGATATTGGCGGGGCACGCATCAATTGAAGCAAATGCTTCAAAGTCTTTGTGATATACTCTTGCTCATCAGTTGGAATATATTCAAATTTCAAAGATAGATCTAGCATTGTAGCAATAGGAAAGATTGGCTTTCTTTTTACCTGTGGCTCGTATTTAAGTAACTTTGTTTTCTTTGTAGTATATGATCCTTTTAGTGCCATTGATTTCTCTATGCTCATTGGTCTTCCCATCTCACCTTGAGAAGGATTACTTAAGACAACAATTGATGTGTTCAACTGATTTAACAAAAGATCAAAAATAGAAGGAACGTTAGGCGATGTAATGGCCTTTGATTGAGAAAACATCTTGGTGGCCTTCTGAAAAGCTAGAAGTTCATCTGCAAAAATCTTAAGAGGATCCCACCCTTCCAACATGATTAAAGAAATTCTTTTGTCATATTTAAGACAAGTTGTTGCCATTACATTCAACACGTTGCTCTTGTCCTATGTTGTCGAAATCATGACATATATCTAATTTCACCTAGTAGGGACATATATGGTTAAATAAGTTTTTAATTGACATTTTATACCTCTCACATAATTCCTTGTACTGATGAATTCTTTGTGGTGTACTATTTGATGCAGGAACAAGTTTTCGAAGCCGATGAAGAATTGCTCCAAATGGTCTTTGTGAAGTAACTTTCATGTCATCTTCTTCACACTCTTCATCACCCTCACTTTGTGAACATAATGACGTCAATGATGAATTACCCAACTCCTTCAAGCCTCCTTGAACATCTAGGTTAAGAACATGGGCCATTCATTTCACATGGAATTGCTTGATGAATGTCAATCCTGATGGGATCTGAGGTAGATAACTTTCTGAAATTTTGATCAAAACATCAAATGTAGTGGAATTCATTGAATTGGATATTCAAAACACCAAACCACCAAGAATAGATGATCATATCATCTAATATGTATGAGAAAACACACTTACAAGTTTCCTTGAAGGAGTTCTTGAAGCTATTCAAGTGTCTAGCCTCTAGCGGTATCCACACAGTCTCCGGATGGTTGGATCTCCTCTTTGAAGCTCTTCACCAACAGAGAAAGAGAAGAAAGGAGAGAATTCTCACAAGTCTTGCATGGGCTCCTTTAATTGTGATCGTTCTACCCCTATTTATAGATATTTGGTATCAGGTTTTTTTATAAAAACCCTCATAATTATGTCTATATCCACCAACATCCATAAACCTTATGTGTATGACCCTCTAGGTCCATATATCTCACTAGTTAATAACTCTATAGACCAAATAACACCTTATTGGTCAACCTTAATTAATTATCCACATCCACATATAGATTAATTAATCAAGGATCGATTTAGCTCAATCGATAGGTTGAGTTGCCAGCCCGTTGGGTGCCAAGCTACACCATGTACACTAGGAGATATGGAGTATGTAAGAACTCACTTATGGAACCTTCCTGTCATCGATTACCATGTATGTATAATTCTTCATCCACATTAGACTCATAAATGACTTAGGGTATGGTCAACTATCAAACCCTAATCGGTCACTCAAGGTAGTACTGATGCGTGTAGAAATCATCGGGAACTCCTTCTCTGATATTTCTAATACCTTAGCCAAGGATTTCATCGCATCTCATTCCTTGAGTCAATCTCCTCAAATACCGAGGGTGGATGATCCCATGTTGATACACAATCATCTTCGTAAACCTCACGTCGTATCTAATATATGACGTTTTAGAAATTCCGTGGCTATGGATTCATAAGTCATAATCAAAGCGCGATCATCTATCTGCAAGATATCTTTGGTATTTCAAGTTCAACGACCACATACACAACCATGAAATGAATCAACTTGATCGACACTTAGGTATAATATCATTCAGGGATTCATACAGATCAATTCAGTGAACTCTTTCTCCAAAGAACACCCACTATCTATCCTTAGTGTCTCCACACCGATGGCTATAGGATCAGCCATACTCATCATATGAGTTGGATTAGATAGTTCTACTCTTTCTGGATAATTCGATGTCCTTCTTGAATCACTATAGGAATGTTTAAAACATATATTTAAAGACTAGTGATCACTATATTATGATCTCATCATAATTCACTAAGTCATTGCATATGCTCATGGACTTCATTGCAAACATTACACAAGAATGACAATGAATAAATATCATTTCAATGAACATAAACAAGACACATGAAAGTGTGATTGGCTTATAGGCCACATAATATCCATCATATCCACTCTCACTTAATAAATTTTCCAAGCTTGCCACCATTATTTTGTTATTGCTAGCATTATCTGTTGTGATAGTAAAAACCTAGCAAAAAAAATCATGTTTATATATTTAAGATGGAAAATAAGAAAGGTAAAATTCATGTTTACTAACCTTTTAAGTTAGATCATACTCTTCCAACACACGATACACCACCTCTGCCAAAATTTTCCCTTGATGTGATACACCCAACTCCTCAACAGCAAGCACTTGTTCATGAAGTCTCCACATATCATCAATCCAATGTATTTTGATCCAAAGTATTTCCACATTATTTGTAATTGTCCAAGTGTCTGTTGTAAGGGACACCCTTTCAATTGGTCGAAGTAATTCTCTTACCTTATCCCTTTCATCTTCAAATATTTTCTCCATCCATTGTTGTCCAAAATGGCAGCAAGGAATCCCTTCTTCACCTTGTAGTTAGTAGTTGTAAAACTTTTTAAATTGAGGATGATCAAGTAGCATAAAAGGTGCATATGTCTTAACAATTAAATGTATACAATCTTTCTTTGTCTACTTTGAATTCTTACCTGAAAATTTTGAAGTCTTTGAGAAATAGTATGTTAAAGTATTGGTTGCTTAGGAGTATTTGATGGCCTTAGATGCTTATAAATCTCAACAGAAAACCTTTCCAAGTGATTCCATAACTTTATTGTACTACTACTTCTATCCCTCTTCACTTTTATCTCTTTCAATGGGGTGGCTACCTTTCAAATTTTGCAAAGATACTCATTGTTCGTAATCTTCAAGAAATGTACTAAAACTGGCGAGGCTTTTCTTCATTGTGAAGAGCTTGTAGCTGTAGCACTTGTAGAAACAAATGTTAAAGCATTGTTTGACTCAATCTAAAAGAAAAAATTATAGCATTAGTAAGCTATTATCATATAATTTTAGAGATCAATGTAAAATAAAATGTACCTCATCTAAAACACAAGTTAAAAATTAGATTTAAAAGGAGAAAATTAATTAGAAGCCATAATGAAAAAATTAGATGACAATTGATAATTTCTATTTTGATAATTTTGCATCCCATGAAAAAAATGACAATTTGTTTGATATTCTAATGAATTTCAAAATAATGGAAATATGATATCAAAACCATAATAAAAATCAAAAGTAATTGACGAGATGAGATAGTGCGGTTGTTGAAAACACACAGTCACGTGTCAAAATAAAGTCCAAACTTACCAATTTGATGAATAATTCACAAATTGAAGGGTATAATGGTAAATAAGCGTCAAATCCACAGGGAATTAGGGAAATTTCTGACGATCTCTTCAAATTTGATCAAATCAGACCATGAATTGATCATAGAAATTGGGCAAATGAATATTTTATGAAAGAGGACTTGAAGACAAATCCACAGAATAAAAAATCAATGAATTCGACTTTGATTTCGCGGAGAAATTGAAGATTGAACAGAGAAAAAATTTTCAAAACTAAAATCACAAAATTACCAAAAATAAGAACAAATTCAACTCAAATTACGATTCTAAATTGAAACTAAATGCTAACCAAAATAGATTAGGATGAAACACGATCCCTAACCCACAATTTCAATCGAATTAATCTAATTAATCACCAGAATCAAGGCCATTCATCAAAATTCAGAAATCACGATTCAAGTAGTTCAAGCGTCGATTTCTTCCTCGTCGATCGTCGAAATATTGATCTTAACCACTCCGTGGCCGCCTAAATGAGTCTAGAAGCAATTAGGATCAAGAGATTCGAGAGATTTGGTGTCTAAACAGTTCGATTAAGTCGAATTGCTCTCGAATGCTTTACAATCTCAAAGAACATCTAAATTTCTAGGCAATTTGGGCGTAACCATCCGATGAAACGCTTGATCTTCCATCAACGGCTCTGATGAAACGCATCAATGTGAATCGTTACCGTTAAGTCGCAGCCGTTGGATTGCCGATCGACCGCTGAGATTTTGTCACGTTGCATGCGTTATAAAAACGCACGTAACGTCCGCCGTTGGATCGTGATCGAATGTTCTTGATGCGTTTTTCGTCTGTTTAATATCGACCGTTATAACTCCTCTTGATCAACGGTCGAGATTAAAATGCAATCCAATAAATCCGATCTCGCCACTACCCCCCCTCACTTAAGCGAAGATCAACGGCTCTGATTCGTCGCGCGATCGGACGCTCCACATGCTGACACGTCACCTCCTCACATCGACCGTTGATCGCGACACGATCGGACGCTCCAGATTGTGCCATGTCACCTACGCGCTTATAAAATTCAGAAAAATCAAATTTTAATTAGAAAATTTGATTTTTAATTCCGGAAAATCCTTAGAAGTTCATTAAAAATTCAGAAAAATTCAGAAAAATTCTAGAAAAATCCCTAAAAATGAGAAAATTCATAACTTTCAAAATATAACTCCAAATTAATCCAAATTTCTTTCATTTGATCAGAAATTTAATTATCTATCATTCTAAAAGGTCAAATATAATAAATTACTAGAGATTTAATTTATATTTCAAAAATACATTCATTTCTTTAAGATTTAAAACTTAAGAAAATTAAATGAATGTTTATAAAATGATTTCTCTTATTATTTAACTTTAAAAACTAATTATAATCTTAAGTAAAGATGGGTTATGAAATTATTTATCTTTAATTCATCATAATTAACTCTATATTAAGGTATTTTGAGATTATAATGACTTTTTCATAGAATGATTGATAAATGCTCATAAAAATGGTAACGTGCATAGGAATGAAATCTTTTATGCCTTAATATGTGTTAATAATCATGTATTATCATATCTAAATAGCATGTTATCAGTAATCTCGTAGCAAGGGGGGAATTGAAGGATATTTGTAAGGATGAGATTTCTGATGCACTAGAGAGGATTATCGCGGGGCCGGAGAAGAAGAATGTCGTCTACTCTGACGAGAAGAAGAAGATGGTGGCCTATCACGGTAAATTATCATGTATTAGTTAGAATTATATGTTATTATTCTTTGTCGTGGTGTATCCCCACATCCATCCATCCATCTCTATTTATTCTTATCTCCTTGATTCCTTCTTTTCTCCAGAAGCAAGACACGCTTCTCCCCAATCAATGTCGTGATCAATTGTTGTCAATCAGATCGACTATCAAATTATTGATCGATTGAATGTGATCTGATCGACGATTACAATGAAAAATCATTTAAAAATTTGAAAAAAAATGAAAAAGGATGAAACTTTAAATAATTGACAAAAACCAAGGTCATGGGCAGCACCGCTGTAAGTGGCAAAACCAAGGTCCTAGATTCATGAGGAATCATAATGATTATTTTTTGGTGGATGAAGAAGATTTTTGTTGATGTAGATATTTTGCATGTCATTCCTTCGACAAGTGACAACATGGATGGGGCTTGTTCCCGCCACAAGGAAGAGTTTTGTGAATTACCTGAAGGCCGGGTATAGTTGTATAGTCATCCCAGGTGGTGTTCAGGAAATGGCTTACTTGAACAAGGATTATGATGTCCCACTCTCCCTCTCTCTATCTCAAGCTCTTGTTGTCTCCCTATCTCTTTATCTAGCTCCCTCGTTTAAATTTCTTTACGCTTCTCTCTCGGTGGATGAGATCATGGTTTTCTTCGGTTGCTCACCTGAAGAAGAGACATGGCTTCATTCGGGTAGCAATTGAAACGGGAAGCTTGATGGCGAGCGAGACCCATCTCCATCAGCTAAGGAGACACGGATAGTCCGAGTCCTACCCGATCGACGCACGAAGACGAAGGAGCTCGGTTTTTGGTACACGACCTAGCCATCGAGACAACGTCTACCTCCATGCTCACTCTATGTTCCTTGGTGACTCTTCCCATCCTTGGATTATTGGGCCTCGCGTTTGTGTGTTAGCAGACCCAATAATGTGTTTATGTTTATGTCTTTCTTTCTCTTCCCTTATAGGGTTTATTTGGGTCTCTACTCTGGAAGCCCACTTAAACCCCTTAAGGGAGAGGGCCTCAAGTGGGTCCACCTTCCCTTAGCCCACTTGTGGGCCCTATATAAGGGAGGGTAGGACCTCCCCTCAACCCTAGACTTTGTTACGCCGTTTTGAGAATCGTTGATTGCTCTCGTAGTTTGTTTAGCTATTTGTAGAGAAATGTGGGAGGGGGAGGAGAGGAGAGGAGAGAGGAGAGAAAGGAGACGAGTGAGACGAGAGGAAGGAGAAACTTGCCTACCGGCATCCGCACGCGAGGAGAGAGTAAGAGGGAAGAGATGAATTTGGGAGGAGAGGTCGACGTCCCCCGGCCCTCTCTCTCCTGCCTCCCACGTGAAGGAGGAAGGACGCGACGCCCCACCACGCATCGACGGTTTTCCTCCTTGCGTGAGTTTCCCTCTCTTGCTGTCTACCCTTCCCCGTCCATCCTACCCTCCTCTGCCCTCTATCCAGTTACAACTAGATAATATCGCACCCTCTGCAACGCCAGGAGCAACCGCGGAAGAAGACGCTGCTAGCCAATACAAAAGAAGACGTGAAGACACCTTCAAGTTCCCGTCTGGAAGCCCTGTCTACGCCTGACTTTGCGTCTGGAACGACTCCTCGTTGCCGGGATATCTACGCCCGTCCGCGTAGGATATCATCGATTGGATCGGTACGAAGGAAGGAGGGGACCCGGAAATAGAGCACTACCTCTTTTTGCCCACAGGACCTCGCTACGAGCCTTCCCCTCCCCTTCCGGATGATCGCCCAGGTTTGTTCGAGAGTCCACCTGCGGAAAACTCTCACCCAAGGATGCCCCAGAGACGCCAAGAAGTTTGCAGAAATCTCCCGTGCTGAATGTCTGATCCTAAACTCACCTACGTCCGCTGACCGCGCACCCCTCCACCGTCCACTAACCGCATGACTTCCACTCTTTCCGCTGACCGACTGAACTCCCACGGAACGAAGAGGTCAACCACAGCTCCACACGACCCCCAGGATGCCGCGAAATCCACTCGCAACGACCGCGCAGCAAGAGATGAACCGTGATGTTCCGCGAGGCCTGACCATCAAGTCGGTTCAGCTCCGCGTGCAAATTCGGATCACTGTGACGCCACCTTTGAGTCATCCACGCCAGCACCACACGCTCCCCCCCCCCCTCCTCGATTCGGCAGAATCACCTCAATCGCGTCAGGACCCTGCCATCTACGCCCTTCCTCGTGCGCCACAGAGGGCTCTGCGGTTCACCCAATGCCCCGGGTTTCTCCTAACGCTCCCAGCCTGCCGACGACGACGCCAACAACAACCGGAAAGGTCTGAACTTCAGCTCCGAGCATCGCTCTTCACCGGACGCCTCTGCCCGCGTCGAATCTCTGCTCCGTCATGACCCGCTGAGCTACGCAGCCCCGAAGGTTAGCTCCGTATCCTTCCGTATTTAAGTTTAATTACCTTTCGAAGGTTTTTTCGGCTTGTTTTCACCACCTTCAAGCGAACATAGACAGTATAGAATGGAGATTAGGATCGTGATTTCTGAGGTTGCGTCAGGCCCGTCACCGAACGTGAGCAGCCACCTCATGCCACTTCACGACGACTGTTCCACCGTCTATTCGGACGTGGACCGAGAGGGTTTCAGGCTTACCATCATCGAGTGTTTCCCCGGGTCGTTCGGAGTTGGTCTTGCACCTTGGCGCGCCTGCCTGTACTTAGGTTAGGAGGTCTACCTAGAGTCTTATGTTCTTACACCCTTATCGGATCGGGTTGACTGCCCCATCCATTGGACGCCACGACTCATTGATCAGGTACGAGGGTTTTTCACACCCCGTCTTGCATCAAATTGGTATCACAACCTAGGTTGGATTTACGCCCAACCCCGGTCTCTGAGGTCGCTCACCGAGCTTCCATACCTCTAGTAGACCATTCATATAGGATTGCATTGGCATATATGCATCCACAAGACCATCCATGGTAGAGACACGCTCATTCAGAGCTCGAGGAGGATCTCCATCATCACGGCACTCGCGCGAGGCATTAGAGCCCGCTACTCCCCAAGTAGCTGGAGTTGATACGAGTCCACCATCACCGTCGAGGCCGACGGATATCGTGCCAAGCCCCTCCCGGGCCCAGGATACTCCGAGCCCAATGTCGGTCGGAGAGATTTCAGGGCAACCACAGCCGTCTGCGGCTTCTAGCCATAGAGCGGGGAAGGAACCTGCACCCCACTACCCATCGAAGAGTATTAGGGGGCATGGCAGAGGTGGCCGATGGCAACCTGGCCCCCAATATCCTTCAATGGATGGAGTGAGTTACCTCCCGGATGATGTCATGCATAGTATGACCTAGGCTATTGAGCGTCTAGAGTGAGCTACCTTCGTGGCCGCAGCTCATGGCCCTCCGCCACTGGCCCCGCCGCTGGTCGCATATTCGGTCACACCGCCAACCACCCCGCCTATTACATAGGCATATCAGGAGCACCGCGAGCCACGTCGGCCTGCGAGCCCCTACAGTGACCCCTATGATCACCGACACTTTGACCACGCTCATTTTTGAGATGATCCTAGTCGTCTAGACGCACCCCGTCACGACGACGGCCACAATCGATTGGGCGGCCGTTGGCCACGGGACACTTATGATCGCTGCGAGCCGGCCTACCCTCCTCACGTGGCTGACTTGCCACGTCCTCCCTCGCCACCGTCCAACTCTACTACGAGGACTATCACCCCCACGACCGCGACTACGGACAAGACCATAGGGACTTTCCGGGTTTCCGAGCTGACCACTACCGACGAGAGGAGCTTGAGCGACGAGCAGAACATCAGCCACGAGGTCGCGACGACCATTACCGTGACTTCCAGCGTGCACCAAACTTTCACTGGGCACCCCAGGATGTGTGCCAGGATCGTTACTACGATCAAGGATGCCACCCGAGTCCTCCACACCATGATTTTGGCGCTGACTTCAGGGCCGATCGCTTGGATGATCAGAACCGGTAACGTGCGGATCACAGGGCCCGGATACTTAAAAGTGTGCCCGCCGATGTGACAGTCTTTGACGACTCCCGTGAGCCCGAGGACTTCATATATTGGGAGTCTAGTATGAACTCCTATTTCTGGTGGTACCGCATGGATGATGATTTATGCGTGGAGTACGCAGAGATGAGACTTGGCAGACAAGCCAAGATATGTTGGGAGAACAAGAGCCATGCGGCTGATAACATGCATTTATAACTTAAATTCTTATCCTAATTAACTCATATTCATGCTTATTTTATGAGAATATGATGCATGTTATCATAATTTTTAGGAATTTTCTCCATTGGTATGTCATTTCACTAAAGTCGATATTTATGCATAAATTAGGGATAATTATACCCTTGATTGATGATGAATCTTCTTGAAAGATTAAATTGATATGAAGTATATACTTTTCCTGCTATATCTTGACTTTAGTAAATGCTTTTTAAAGGTTAATTTTAAGAAGAAATGTATTGGATGATTAAAAGAGAGAGATATCAATGAATGCTTTTAGGTTCTTTTTAATTCATCCTATGTTCTTATTTTTAATTATATTCTTTGATGGCATAATGTTAAAAAGGAAGACATTTGTGATCCAATGGAGAAAATTTGGATTAAAAAGGAGTTGTATATTTAAAGTTATGAATTTCTGAAATCTATGCCTTTTTTCGATTTTTATTTGATTTTTTATTTGATTTTTATTAATATTTTCTTTACTAAAATCGCGAAAAAGGGAATTTATTACCTGCAGGTGATGACGTGGTGAGCGGGCCCAGGCGGCGAGTTGACGTGGCACGCGGGACCACCGTGTGGATGCGACGTGGCACTGAGGCCACGTGGCAGAGCCACGGCTGGCCTGTGCGAGGCGCAGGTGGCACAGACGCGTGGCAGGAGGCCACGCGGACACCCGTGAGGGGCACCAGGTGGCATGTGGGTTGGCATAAGGAGGGCCCACGAGTATAGTGGGCCCTGTTTAGGAATTGTGGGAGGTAACGCAAATGCGTTACCGCACCCCAATATTTAAACTCACCTATCGGTATATTTTCTTCCGTGTGGAACTATGTCCCACACGTTTCTTACCTGTGCAGGACGCGTGGCGGCCCAGCGGACGTTGGATGCGATCAGGACGGCGAAGATCGCGTGGACCCGAGTCCACGCGATCATCAAATAACCACGTGCACAAAAGAGGGGATAAGTGGTGACAATCAAAAGGCATACCTGACGCCACGTGGCGACACGGGGATCGCTTATCTTCATCAGCGTGAAGGCCGCGCGATCTTTATCAGACGGCCACAATGATCTGCGATCGTCTTCTCACCTTGGCCATACGTGGAATGCGCTGGACGGTCCGATCTTCATCGAACGGGCGGCGGAAGAGCATCGAGGTGATTGCGGGGTGATCACGATCAGAAGGCCAGGATGCGCCTGATCTTTCTCTCACCTTATCGACGCATCTGGACGGTTGGATCTGCATCGCACGGACGACGATCGACAGACGAGGATTCATGGACCGCGATCTCGAAGGACTATCTCGATCGGACGATCGCGATGTGTGGTAGCTTTGGCTCATCGTGGAGGTTTCTGGAGCGCTCGATTTCCATCGGACGGGCACCGCAAGAGAGTGATGTGGCATCATCACAATCAAGCAGCGAAGATTGGACGACAACGACAAATCGCGACTCACGATCGTGGCCCACGATCGCAGATCGATCGGGCCACGATCGCCGCACGATCATGACCAATCCACATTGCGATTAAGGCCACGATCGTTTCCAATTGAGGGACCACGATCGCACGACGATCGTGGCCATCAATCCGTGCCCACGACCGGATCAAACGGCCGAAAAAATCGGGCCAAATTTTCCTTTAAAAAGCCATGTATTTTCCCTTTGTAAACTCAACTTTTGATCGATTCGTGAAGAAATTAAGCAAATTTCGAGGAAGATCTCTAGTTTATCGTGATCCCCCCGCGTTTAGACTCGATTGTGAAGCAATTGGAGCGGGATTGATCACGAATTTCTCCTTGATTTCATCAAATTTTCCCCTTGAATTCCGAACGTCCACGAGGAAGAATCCGAGCAAATTCGCTTCAATCCACGAGAATTAAAGCCTCATTATTACGGCAATCGGGTTAGTAGTGAGATTCAATCGATTATCAGGAGGTAATTTATCAAATTAGTTCTTAATATTCTTCATTTTCCCCAATTTTTAGTCCAAAAAATTACTGATTTTGAAAATATGATATCTCTCTGATTATAATTCCAAATCACTTGATTCTGTTTCAGTGGATTCCTCTTTTCCTCAGCTTTCCGTGGATGGCAAATTCATCGAATTCCGAGTTCATTTGACCCTCCAATTTAACGTTTGACTGAGGACAGTTCATCTTTCATAAGAACTCAAATGTTGACTTTCGAGGTCAATTACTTTTAATTTAAAAATCAGAATTTGATAATTTTAGTCTTGTTAGATTCCTCTAGTTCTTATCTTTCTATTGACATATAAATTTCAAGATTTGGATTTTATTTGACCGGTCAATTTGAAGATTTCCTCTGAGGTGTTCATTTTGAGGATTTTCTGATATTTGATTTTCAATAATTCATAGTAAATCCATTTCTTATCCAAAAATCACGAATTATATATCAATAAATTCCATTTTTTCTCTAGTTTCCAAATATATAATTTTCGTAATCTTCTGACTCTGTTTGATTCTCTGATTTTACAGAACACCTACTATTGGTCAAAGTCAATGCTTTGACTTTGACTTATGACTTTTCTCTGTCAAACTTGAGAATTAAATTCTTAAAACTTCTTATTTAGCTTATTTATATCATTTCCACTCATTAATTCTTATTTTTACTTATTTCAAACGGCTTTTAAACCTAAGTTTGACCAAGTCAACGCTGCTCTCTGTGGATCGACCCGATATTTACACATTACTTGATATCTTATCTTTGTGAGTTCGGTTTTATAAATTTTGTTTGACCGGCGTTTTTGTGATTTAATGACGCACGAAAACGATCCGTCAGCGGCACATCGACGAGGACAGCATATCACGTCATAGACAGGTATAACATTACGCTTGAGGAACAAGTATGTTCCTTGACAGTACGAGTCGATGTTGTTCCTCAGTTGGTTAGACCTCCGACAGGGCAAGATCCCTGTCCGAGATTACATACAGGCATTTGAGGAGTGTCGCATGAGGTGTCGCTTCGTTGAGGACTCAGGTGTGGTTTTAGGCATTTTCACTCACGGACTTAGTCCGCGGCTTTGGAACAAGGTGCTGAAAAGCAACCCGTCTGAAGTAGACGAGGCCTACCGCATTGTGGAGCATATGGAGCGACCCACCAAGGACGCGCAGGTCACCCCACCTCCGGCTACCACGAAGGTCGCAGTCATGCGATCTGCACAACCTCCCCCAATGGCACCAACGAGCACCAGTGTTGGGAGTGGACGTACCCCACCAGCAACATCATTGGGATCTGCACCACCCCCACGTCCGCCACCTATCAACGCTTCTGACCGTGCCACGGTCGCGTCCCAAGCTCATATCACTTGTTTCAAGTTTAAGGGCAAGGGACATCAAATGAGCCAATGCTCGTCTTCAAATCTCCTCATCGAGATCGAGGAGTTGGGTAGCGGCTCTCACAAGGATGACGTCACCCTAGACGACGATGTTTATATTGCTGACGAGGGTTTGGTCGACGAGTGTGAGGACACTCCGGGCTTGATTGGCTACATCCAGATCCAGCCAGCCACCGTACTATCAACCGAGGCTACCTCTCTAGCCGACCCCGTGACGATCACGTCCTCAAGGGGATTGGTCAGCATCGCCGTCCAGTGACCACCTCGAGGGGCGGCTTCGGCACCCCAGCCATACACCACGAAAGCTAGAGAGATCACCCCGGCACCGAGGTTGACCACTTCTTCGCCTATGACGGACAATCCCCTTCGCACATCGATCTTCTACACCTATGTGAAGATCAATGGACATGCGTGCAAGGTGATCGTGGACAGCGGCAGTTGCGTCAACGCCGTGTCAGACCATGTCTTGCAGAGGGCAGGATTGAGTACTATCAGCCATTCAACCCCTTACGACATCTCGTGGATAGACGCCATTGCGCTACCAGTTCGTCACCAGTGCCAGGTGCCACTTAGGGTGAGCACCTATAATGAGCACATTTTGTGTGATGTCCTTCCGATGAAAGTCGGAGGCATCATATTCGGACGGCCATGGTTGTATGACTATGACGTCCAACTTTTGGGAAGAGCAAACACTTGCTCTTTCATGTATCGAGATCGCCGACTTGTTTGGTATCCGCATACCATCAAGCCAATGGCGACACGTGACCCTAGGTCATGCATTGGGTTGATCGTGATGGAGGGACCTGCCTTTCAGCACGAGATCACATCGGATATAGATGTATCACCGACGTGCTTTGCTCTCGTTTTGGATACGCGAGATGATACGACCCCTACCCTGCCTTCTCCCGAAGTCAAGGGTATATTAGAGGAGTACGCTGACATACTCCCAGAGGAGGTTCTCGGAGAGCTGCCTCCAGTGAGGCATATACAGTATGCCATTGATTTGGTTCGTGAAGCATCACTCCCGAACTTGCCCCATTATCGCATGGAGCCAGTCAAGTACGAGGAGCTTAGCCGACAGGTACAGGAGCTTGTGGACAGGGGACTCATCCAGCCAAGCCTTAGTCCCTGCGTCGTACCTGCATTACTAGCGCCGAAGAAAGATGGTACGTGGCGCATGTGTTGTGACAGCCGCGCGATCAACAAGATAACGGTTAAATACCGTTTCCCGATCCCGCGACTATAGGACTTATTTGGCATGATGATGGGAGCCACTATCTTCTCAAAGATAGATCTACGCAGTGGCTATCATCAGGTAAGGATCCGCCCAGGGGATGAGTAGAAGACCGCCTTCAAGATCAAGGAGGGTTTATATAAGTGGAAGGTCATGCCATTTGGCCTTTCCAATGCGCCCAGTACTTTTCAAAGGCTGATGAATGAGGTATTACGCCCATTCATCGGCAAGTTCGTCGTAGTATACTTCGATGACATATTGGTCTATAGCGGTACCCGAGACTCCCATCACCAGCACTTGCGACAGGTGCTTGAGGCACTTCGACAGGATAAGCTTTACGCCTATCCTAAGAAGTGCAGTTTCTTCACTTCCGAGGTTGCGTTCCTCGTCTTCATCGTCTTCGAGCGAGGAGTCTCCGCGGACCCCGAAAAGGTTCGTGTGATAGTCACTAGGCCATGACTAGGCAGCATGCACGATATCCGGAGCTTCATAGGACTAGCGACGTTCTATCGTCGTTTCATTCGAGACTTCAGCTCCGTGACCGCCCCGCTTACGGATTGCCTCAAGAAGGAGACCTTCCTTTGGACAGAAGGCGAGGAGCAGGCCTTCGAGTGAGTAAAGGCCCTTATCACTCAAGCAGCCATACTTCGCCTACCCGACTTTGGCAAGGTATTCGAGGTTGCCTGTGACGCTTCGGGTGTCGATATCGGGGGTGTCCTTAGCCAGGAAGGCCATCCCATCGAGTACTTCAGTGAGAAGCTGAATGACGTGAGGCTTAGGTACTCCACTTACGACCGTAAGTTCTACGCCATCATTCAAGCTCTCAAACACTGGCGACATTACCTCCTTCATAAGGAGTTTTTACTCTTCTCAGACCATGAGGCCTTGAAGTATCTGCACTCTCAGCGGAAGCTGAGCGATCTACACGCCCGATGGGTCGAGTATATGCAGGACTTCACCTTCGTCCTTCGTCATAAGAAGGGTAAGGAGAATGTGATGGCAGACGCGCTGAGTCGTCAAGTCCACTTGTTGAACCTCGTGAAGGTTCATGTGACAGGATTTGAGTCCCTACCAGAATCTTACATAGACTGCCCGGACTTCAGCCGCATTCTTCGAGCACTTTCAGATGGTCATCCCGAGACCATAAGGACTTCCTCGTGGTCGATAAATGTTTGTTCTTTAGGAGCAGATTGTGCATACCACGCACATCCCTCCGTGACTTCCTCACTTGGGAGTGTCACGCAGGTGGTCTAGCCGGCCATTTTGGCCGTGATAAGACCATTGCGGCGGTCGAGTACCAATACTACTGGTCGACCCTCAAGCGCGATGTAGGGAACATCGTCGCTCAATGTCGAGTGTGCGCACTTGCCAAGTAGGTAAAGAAGAATGTTGGACTCTACACGCCACTTCCAGTGCCGACCCGCCCATGGGATGACGTCAGCATGGACTTCGTTTTGAGACTTCCGCGTACCGCACGACGACATGACTCGATCATGGTAGTCGTCAATAGGTTTTCGAAGATGGCGCACTTCGTGTAGTGTTCGAAGACCTCCGATGCCTCCAAGGTCTCTAGCCTCTACTTCAGAGAGATTGTGCGTCTCCATAGACTACCCAAGTCTATAGTCTCAGACCGCGATGTACGGTTTACCAGCCATTTCTAGAGGACTCATTGGAGCTTACTTGGGACTAAGCTCAAGTTCTCCACTGCTTATCACCCGCAGACAGACGGACAGACTGAGGTCGTCAATCGCAGTTTAGGGAATCTACTTCGGTCTTTAGTCGGCGAGAGCCTGACCACTTGGGATCTGATCATACCACGCGCCGAGTTTGCCTACAACTCCTCGACTCATCGTACCACTTGCATGAGTCCCTTCGAGATCGCACATGGCTTAGCCCCCTGCAAGCCCCTAGATCTACTACCCCTGGACCCTCATGTTAGAGTTTCCGAGGATGGTGTCATCTTCGCCTAGCATGTTAGTCAGTTGCATCAGGACATCCACGATAAGATACATAGTCAAAATGCATTGTACAAGCAGGCTGTCGATAGGCATCGTCGACCCCGGATATTCCAGGGGGGAGACCAGGTTATGGTGAGGTTGAGACCCGAGCGCTATGCTCCGGGCTCTACTACGAAGCTACACGCTCGTAGAGCCAGCCCGTTTTGCGTTCTTTCCCGGATAGGCGAGAACGCCTATGTCGTCGACATTCCTCACTCGTGGGGGATTAGCTCCACGTTCAATGTGGCGGATCTGGTGTCGCATCAAGTCCCGCCTCCTTCGTCTGATGTCGAGCCTTCATCTACTAGCCCTTTCTCTGAGAGAGAGTTTGTCATGGAGTCCACTCCCCCCATTTTACCACCTGATTGGCATGAGCGAGTCGAGGAGATTCTTCGAGAGGTAATTGACTTTTCAGGGGATGGAGTTTCGCAAAGATTCCTAGTACGTTGGCAGGGTCGCCCGTCAGAGGACGATGCTTGGATTTCAGAGGTGGACTTGGAGCGACTACGACCAGACCTGTTGGAGCCCTTGCCTACTCCACTTGCCAACTCGTCGGAGTCGAGTTCCTTCGACCCCGGGAGGATTGATGGCGAGCGAGACCCATCTCCATCAACTTAGGAGACACCGACAGTCCAAGTCCAGCCCGATCGACGCACAAAGATGAAGGAGCCCAGTTTTCGGTACACGGCCTAGCCATCGAGACAACGTCTACCTCCATGCTCACTCTATGTTCCTTGGTGACTCTTCCCTTCCTTGGATTATTGGGCCTCGCGTTTGTGTGTTAGCAGACCCAATAATGTGTTTATGTTTATGTCTTTCTTTCTCTTCCCTTATAGGGTTTATTTGGGTCTCTACTCTGGAAGCCCACTTAAACCCCTTAAGGGAGAGGGCCTCAAGTGGGTCCACCTTCCCTTAGCCCACTTGTGGGCCCTATATAAGGGAGGGTAGGACCTCCCCTCAACCCTAGACTTTGTTACGCCGTTTTGAGAATCGTTGATTGCTCTCGTAGTTTGTTTAGCTATTTGTAGAGAAATGTGGGAGGGGGGGAGGAGAGGAGAGGAGAGGAGAGAAAGGAGACGGTGAGACGAGAGGAAGGAGAAACTTGCCTACCGACATCCGCACGCGAGGAGAAGAGTAAGAGGGGAAGAGATAATTTGGGAGGGGAGAGGTCGACGTCCCCGGCCCTCTCTCTCCTGCCTCCCACGTGAAGGAGGAAGGACGCGACGCCCCACCCTGCATCTGACGGTTTTCCTCCTTGCGTGAGTTTCCCTCTCTTGCTGTCTACCCTTCCCCGTCCATCCTACCCTCCTCTGCCCTCTATCCAGTTACAACTAGATAATATCGCACCCTCTGCAACGCCAGGAGCAACCGCGGAAGAAGACGCTGCTAGCCAATACAAAAGAAGACGTGAAGACACCTTCAAGTTCCCGTCTGGAAGCCCTGTCTACGCCTGACTTTGCGTCTGGAACGACTCCTCGTTGCCGGGATATCTACGCCCGTCCGCGTAGGATATCATCGATTGGATCGGTACGAAGGAAGGAGGGGACCCGGAAATAGAGCACTACCTCTTTTTGCCCACAGGACCTCGCTACGAGCCTTCCCCTCCCCTTCCGGATGATCGCCCAGGTTTGTTCGAGAGTCCACCTGCGGAAAACTCTCACCCAAGGATGCCCTAGAGACGCCAAGAAGTTTGCAGAAATCTCCCGTGCTGAACGTCTGATCCTAAAATCACCTACGTCCGCTGACCGCGCACCCCTCCACCGTCCACTGACCGCATGACTTCCACTCTTTCCGCTGACCGACTGAACTCCCACGGAACGAAGATGATGTAGGATATTTTAGAAGAGGTATCAAAATCCTACAATATAAGGGGAGGACCTATGAATTGATACCACCGATGAATGAATGGCTAATTCACTGAAGATGATGTAGAAATATTTTTAGAAATAAGAAGAAGATAATGAAGATAATGAGGATGATAATGATACAGATAATGAGGAGATAAGAGAAATAGACTAGATGATAATAAATTAGAGAATAAAATATAGAAATGGATATTAAGGGAGTTTATGATAGAATAGAATAATGATGGTGATAAAGAGAAGGGCGGTAAAATATTATATTATATAATATAAGATACCGGCTGAAGGGAATAGAGGAGGAAGAGCGGAGAGAGATTTAAGAGAGGATATTATATTCTATAACATGAAGAGGGAGATAAGAGTGATAGATTGAAGAGAGAGATCGAAATGAGAGAACGGTATGGCGGTAATATGGAAATACTGCGTAGATAGAAATTTTAATTTAGTTCTCAACGGAAAACGGAGACGCAACAGGGAATTAGGTAGGAAATTAATGTCGGTCAACGTTGGACTTAAAGAAGATCTTCAGAAGAACTATTCATCACGATAAAATGATAGAGGATAATACCTGAAAGAAGTGGAAGAAGCGATGCTCCCGAATCGCTCCACTCAACCGGATATCCCTCGATAGGCTTTGGACGTAAAATGGATGAGAGACGGATATAAAGGGAGGGAGAACAGAAAGGAAGATAGAATCGGAGAAGAAGAGATTGCGGAAGAGGTGATGGAGATACGGGGGAAGAACACGAACACAGGGTAAACAAAATGAAACCGTAACAAATTTTATCAATATTCAACTGACGTTTTCGCCGCGTACAGGTTTCGTTTTATAGCAATGAAAGAAGAGAGGTTACGGAGATGCGTCGATTCGCGAAGGTGATTTTCCGCATTGGCTGACTGGTCAACCCGCCTTGATTTCGTGGCACCTGGTAGTTTAGTAAGTTTCCAAAATTATGGTCTTTTGCGCGTACGATGTGGGCTTCTCGTGGTGGAGAGGCATTGAATCTTCTCTTACTCACACTGATATGAGGTAAGTGGTGATGATGTTCGCGGTAGACAGGTCTCGTCGTGAGTATTCGTCATTCATCGTCGCTTTAGCTTCTGTGCAAAGGGATACGCGTGGCTTCTCGTTGAAACCTTCATTGCTTCCGTGCTGGTGACGACCGTCGATGTGGATGTTTGAGTTGACCGGTTGACCTGGCTTGACATCCATTGGCGTTGATTCGGGAAGCGAACGACGAGACGATCGTCCGTCGGAATCAGTCTCATCCGATGCTATATCGTCGGTGGGAGTGTTGTTTCGTTTTGTCTGATTGAAGAAGGTATATCCTCTGTTGTTTCGTTTTGTTTCTTGAGTTTCAGCTGCCTGAGTCGGCTCGAGGACTGATGGAAGGTGGAGATGATGAAAAGTTCGACGTCAAAGCATCGTCAGCCCGATATGTTCTCTATCGTTGTCGTAATCTTGAATCGTCGTGAGTTCCTTCTTTGGCTTCTTCTTCTTTTGTTTGTTCTTTGACTATTCTCTGTCGGAAGGGCTGGTGAGTAGGGATTTAATTGGCGTCATGATAATTCTCCCAACCATAGGTATTCCACTTCCCGGTGGAAGTAGTTATGTTATTTTCTGTCCCATGTCAGTAGGAGTAGGCTTGCGTGGAGATGATGCTCAAAATATAAGCTGTGGAGGACTGATACTTGAGATGACTTTCCCTTGATGGTGGTTTTCATCAGCATAATTATAACATGCAAATGTTCTTCACTATTCTTCTGATGTCTGAAGGAGAAGATGTGTCATTCATTGACCTTGAGTTGCCATGGAGATTAGTCTCTTCCAACAGTAGTAAATAGATCTCTCCTAACATTTTATCTAAGGGAGGTTTTCAAAGAGAAAAGGAATTTAATAACAAAGGGGTTCCTACTGGGTTTTCTTTTGAGATCATTAATTATAATGATATAAGGTACCTATGATATGGTGGATAGGGTTTAGAAATTAAGGATCCTATATCAAGGTAGAAGGTGGTTGACTTGGCCCATTCAAGGGATTCTAAGTATCTAAGGATAAAAGTTTACTTTCTTTTGACCAAGTCAATCTTTGGATCAGTATATAATAGAGAAAGGAGGGAAGGTAATTCCCTTAAGATCTACACTCTCTTTATTTATTTAGAGAGGTCTTCTTCATCCATTTAAGGAATGGATAATTTCTCAAATAGGTAGATAAGGAGGAGGAGGAGGAGGAGGATGGTTCCCTTAGAACCCTTGTGTTCATGTATAGAAATAGTTCTCTATCAGAAGAGGTCAACCACAACTCCACACGACCCCCGGGATGCCGCGAAATCCACTCACAACGACCGCGCAGCAAGAGACGAACCGTGATGTTCCGCGAGGCCTGACCATCAAGTCGGTTCAGCTCCGCGTGCAAATTCGGATCACTATGACGCCACCTTCGAGTCGTCCACGCCAGCACCACACGCTCCCCCCCCCTCGATTCGGCAGAATCACCTCAACCGCGTCGGGACCCTGCCATCTACGCCCTTCCTCATGCGCCACAGGGGGCTCCGCGGTTCACCCAATGCCCCTGGTTTCTCCTAACGCTCCCAGCCTGCCGACGACGACGCCAACAACAACCGGAAAGGTCCGAACTTCGGCTCCGAGCATCGTTCTTCACCGGACGCCTCTGCCCGCGTCGAATCTCTGCTCCGTCATGACCCGCCGAGCTACGCAGCCCCGAAGGTTAGCTCCGTATCCTTCCATATTTAAGTTTAATTACCTTTCGAAGGTTTTTTCGGCTTGTTTTCACCGCCTTCAGGCGAACATAGACAGGATAGAATGGAGATTTAGGATCATGATTTCTGAGGCTGCGTCAAGCCCGTCACCGAACGTGAGCAGCCACCTCATGCCACTTCACGACGACTGTTCCGCCGTCTATTCAGACGTGGACCAAGAGGGTTTTAGGCTTACCATCATCGAGTGTTTCCCCCGGGTCGTTCGGAGTTGGTCTTGCACCTTGGCGCGCCTGCCTGTACTTAGGTTAGGAGGTCTACCTAGAGTCATAGGTTCTTACACCCTTATCGGATCGGGCCGACTGCCCCATCCACCGGACGCCACGTCTCATTGATCAGGTACAAGGGTTTTTCACACCCCGTCCTGCATCAAAGCCCCTTGGTCCCTGTTTTATCTTTTGGCCATGTGAGATTAGCTCACGTGCTTCCTCTATCTCGTTAACTTCCAACGTAAAAAAAGGTCAGAAGCAAGATTGTTTAATGCATTTTGTTACCCAGCAGAACACTGCCTTCAATTGGTGGAAGCATCGAGGCCAATTTTATGCCCGTCTATCTAGAGTGTTGCGCTTCACTCCATTGCTTATAATCAAAAAGCTTGTAAACCCAAGGTATACAAGGCACAATTAAGATTTTGGTAAAAAAAATTAAATAATTACACAACTTCATCAATTTTCCCATCAATTAAAATTGAATTGAGGGTTTGCAAACTAAGAGAAAGTGATAGAGATTTTTGACAGAGTTTAGAAGGGGCAAAAAATCTTAGAAAGAAATAAGAAGAATAGTTCATTTCTTTGCAGGTTTGAAAGAAACTTTAATTATTGTTCTCCTGCCATTACTGAAGCTCTAAAACTCTGAACAGATGTCTGGGAAGAAAGATTACTCCATGGCGACGACAAATGTGGTGGATGAAAAGGTCAGGGAACTTGTGGAGACAACATACAATACAACTACGAAGATCATTACAACCCACATTGATGTTCTTCACAAGCTTGTGCAGCTTCTCATAGAGAAGGAAATTGTGGATGGGAATCTCATTGGTCATGGCGATCTCATCCCTGGTTCTATGATTGATCGCCGCGTTGATCATGGTCGAATCGGCAATTACTGATCTCTTGGACAATCAGATAGAGGGATATATAATCAGTGAAGGTAAATAATCAGTAAAGGCAGCGAAAAATTGAATTGATCAAAGGTTCCGCGATTGTTGATTCCTGGTTGGACAAATTCGGTGATTCTGCCTAAAGAAGAAATATTTCTTCTTCAATTTTCTTTGCTGAAGAAGAAATATTTGACGGGACAGAGAATGTAGATTCGAGGAGATATACACAGATTGAGGAGAAAAATTAGGAAGATAGCAAACTGCAAGGAGATCTTACGAGGTTACCTGAACAAGATGTGCAAATCCACCACCGAGAGGAATCACCAGGACAACACTTGACATGATCGCCCGAAACGACCAAAACATTTGCTAGGGCAATTTTTTTCAACTCGATCGAGGACTGAATTCGTGTCCAGACCAGACTGAACTTGGACCGAGACCGTGAAAGGTTCATTTCGAGGGATTGACGGTCCCAGTCCGGTCCGGTTGACCGACTTTCGATTGGTACTTGGCCATCACTAGGGGGAGGGAGAGAGAGCAAGAGAGATTAAAAGAGAGATAGAGAGAGATCAACAGTGAGAGATAGAGAGATCAAAAGAGAGAGCGAGAGGGGGGGGGGAAGAGAGAGATAATGATATCAAAAGAGAGAGCAAGGGAGAGTGAAAAGATATCAAAAGCTACTAGCAAGAGAGAGTGAAAGAGAGATTGACAGAAATCACCAGAGAGAGGTAGAGAAATCAAGAGAGAGAGAGAGAGTGAAAGAGAGATCGACAGAGATCACCAGAGAAAGATAGAGAGAGAGAGAGAGAGAGAGTGAAAGAGAGATCAAAAGAGATCACCAGAAAGAGATAGAGAGTGAAAGAGAGAGAAAGAGTGAAAGAGAGATCGACAGAGATCACCAGAGAGAGAGAGAGATCACCGAGAGAGAGAGAGAGAGAGAGAGAGAGAGGGAGAAGGGGGGAAGGGAGGGGGGAGAGAGAGATCCAGAGAGATCTGAAGAGAGATCCAAAAGAGATAGAGATCTCTTTATCTTTGCACTCTTCGATCTCGATCCTTTTGCAAGTCAATCCAAAATTCTGTGTCCAAGATTTTGGTTATCAAATGATGGGAGAATCAACATCATCATGAATGTACTGTACAATGTTGCTGCATGATACATGTGAAGTGCACGTGTTGTAGCATGCAAGCATGCACTCAGCTACTGTCACAAACCATATATCCAACAACCACACACTCCTGTTTCACACATCGGTTATTTCTAATCCTAAAAGTTGGCACCAAACATAATCGAGAGAGACGAAAAACTTAATGAGAGAGATGCCATCTTTCTTTTTCTTTCTCTCAATCCCCTTCCTATAAGTAGAATTTGGCACCAACCCGTGTTGCCTAAGAAAAGATATCTATATAGAGGGAAAAACATGAAACCTGATGGTACTCAAAAGAAGAGAGGCCACTTTTGATCCCCACTAGCATATGAGATGATGTTCCTCTTGAGAAGTGGAATATACTGAGCACCATGAAAGGCTGCAGCCCTTAGAAGATTCAGAGGCCCCACATCCAAGGAGTAAACCTTTTGAAACCCGTCCAAAATTGCCATCATTCCCTGCATTGGCCACCTTCCGCTCCTTCTCGTATCTCCTCAGAACATTAATCTACAAAAAAATTACAGTAATCATACATTCAAGTTCTAAATATTAAACATTGACTACTTGAGAAACGATGAAATGATCTTTGGCACCTCTCCAAGGTCAGCACCGGCACTGACACCATCAGCGATGACTTTTGCAAGAGCAATGGCATCAGCAAAGCCCAAGTTGACTCCTTGACCAGCCAATGGATGAACAGTATGAGCCGCATCACCCACCAGCGCTACCCTTTTTGCCACATAATCATGGGCATGCATGAGAGAGAGTGGGAACACCATTCTCTCTCCTCTGACCGCTGTCACCCTTGGTGGGGCCACAAATGGTTCTGACCCAAAAATTCCCTCTGCATAGTCTTCTAGGAGGCCACGCTGAGGCACATGCCCATCACCCATTGCTTGGTTGACTGCTTCAACCAAAGAGTCAACAGGTGATGACTTATGAGAGACTGCTTCATCTGGGCTCATGGTCCAGACCACATTGCTGAATCTATCACTGATGGGAAGAAGAGCAATGGGTCCGGATTGAAGGAATCTCTGCCACGCACAGTCATTCTCTCTCTCATGTTCTACTGTGAAGATGATTGCACTCTGAGAATAGCTCCTCCGCTCTGACTTTATTTCTGCCATGTCCCTGACATTTGACTTTGACCCATCAGCCCCCACCTGCACTTTAAAAGATGCTGTTGTGACCACAGTGAAAAATGAGTGAAAAAGGCTGTATTCCAATTGATTACCACTAATCTGGCTTGAAGGCTGTTTTCCGTCGCTCAGGTCAAGATTCACCCACGAGGGTTGACTTTTGATCATCATTGATGTCAACCTGGCGGGGAAGAGCTTCCACTGAAAGTTCTCCGCTGGCTGAGCACTGGCCTTGAAGGAGGAGAAAAGAGAATAATGAAGCACTTTATTCTCCACCACGCACCTGCAAATTAAATAAAAAAAATTAAATAGATACCTTGAACGACTAAATATGACTAATTGAATTAGATAAAGGGGGGCATACCCTAACCATCTTTTTCCCACATCTCTCGCGTTATATCTTGTGTATCCCAAACCGGTATAATCCCAAACCTGTTAATATTACAATCTATCAATTAATCTACTTAAAAATCAAATAATTTCAATGATCACCTGCATCTTATCAAAGTACGCATGTCTTTGTTCCTCCACATATTCCCATGCACCGATGTCTGCATATCTGAAGAATAACTAAATCTGGAAGTGTATAATTAGCTATGGAATTTACTAACCTCGGAAGAACGAAATGGAGGACGGAGTAACAGTACTAACTCTTGGATCAGGAATCTCGCCTCTCTCAAAACTGGCATTGGACTTTAAATAAGGATTATTATCAATGATAGCCACGTTCAAGTGCTTGGTCATTGGATTTGTCGCTGAATAGAGTCAGAAATTGATGAAAAATCAATATTCTAAAATGATATAACTGAGAATTCGGCGGTTAATGTGATGGGCACGTACAAAGTGCGCAAGCGAAAGCCATGCCTACCATGCCCGCGCCGACGATAGCTATATCGAATTGCTCATTCTTCGAGTCATTCCCAGATATATTTTTAAATTCCTGCGAAAATGATAATGGCAGTTATCTCCGCGACAAAGGAACCAAATAATAAACGAGTAAATAGATTGTCTGATTAATTTATACAGTTTTACTTTTCGCCTCGATTTCATCTGCAGAATTGCAGAACGTCTTCCTTTGGTTTCTTGTTAAATAAATATCTGCGGCTGCATTTCTCTTGATCAACCTTCTGCATCACAGAGCGAAATCAGATATTCACAGTTATTTAAGCGTAAAGGAAAGGTTTTCGGCGGATATACCTTCGGGCAGCATGCATTATGATGCCCTGGATCCGCATCTGGGGCAACAAGATGAAGGAAAACTATCCGTACCAGGAGTTTCCTTTCAAATTCTGTTTTACATCACAATCGTACACCAATAACCTCGAAATCTGCGGGCAGAGTAAGAAGATTTTCGAAATGAGAGAAAAAGTCGAACAATGACAAAGAAATCGCTTAGACAAGGTCGATCAAGATTCAAACGACCACAACCCGGAGAACGGATCTTTCTTCCGAGTTGTAAGCTTCTGTACCTCTCGTACCTTCTTCTTGGAATTATAGTTTCAAGGTTTATTTGCACTTTTATTTTATAAACATGTATTAAACTTGTATATTTCTAAATATATCAGTTATATAATACGAAGGGGGCCGGGTTATCGGGCCGGAATAAGCAGCCCACCGACAAAAACTACCGATATTTAGCGTGTTAAGAATAAATAACAGCATTTACGCTGAAGAAATAAATTAAATATATCTGGAAACTCAATAGTCGACCTGCTAAAGGGCATCTCTCTCTCTCTCTCTCGTTTATCTCTCTCTCTTCCTTGGACTTCTACTTCTTTCTTTTAGCTCTGGCTTAGGGTGCGGGAGCTGACGACAGAACGTTATTCAGAGGGGATCTTCCGCATCCGATCGTCTCACTTACAGATCCGGTCGCGATGCATCTTGCGGCTGGACCCCTCGCTCGAATCATCTCCCTAATCCTTCTCCTCTTCCTCGCCGTTAACGCTTCCGAGTATGATCACAAGGTGACCGCGATTTCGGTTTTTTTATTTTTTTATTCTTAGTTATACTTACTTTCTTGTCCTTGAAGTTGCTTTTTTGTTGTGACACGAGTTTATTATTCTGCGGTTGCATTGCGGATGGTAGATCTGTCGAACTTACTTTCAGATCTAGGGGAAGTTTGATTTCGTAGGTTCGAGATTGTCACGATAATTTGCATTTGAGCTGGATTCTCTCTTTATTTCGCCCACCGGATAGCGATTTATAGATTTATTAATGGAGATCCCTAGATGCGTAATTTTCTTTGGTATTAAGAGGGAGATTTCTGTTGTACTCTATTGAAGATTTTACCCGGGACCAAGTTCTTTTAGCGTCTTTAACGCTTCAGCTAAGTTAAATAGATCTCTCTATGCGATTACGTCTTGAAATATTCTCCCGTTTATTTCTATGTTTTGTCCTCAGAGGTGCTAATTGATTTATTTGAATTCAATCATGATGCTTTCATTCTTTCTCTTGTTTGAAATTTACCATCTCAGACATTCTTTCATGTATGACGTTGTTCTTAACCTCTCTCTGTATATGCCTTGTATGGAACTCGTTTGCATTAGTTTATTATCAATGTACACTTCGTCCTGTCTGCTATGCTCGCCTCTCTTCTATACTTTCAACCTCTTCAGTTATGCTATTTCATTTCAATGGGGACACCATGCAATCAATTTGACCATTTCGTCTACATTTTGGCAGTATCAATCTGGTGAACGAGTTACTCTTTGGGTAAACAAAGTTGGACCTTATGATAACCCCCAGGAAACATACAACTACTACAGTCTTCCATTCTGCCGGCCCGCTGAAAACCCTATTCACAAGTGGGGTGGACTTGGGGAAGTTCTCGGTGGCAATGAACTGATTGACAGCGAGATTGAGATTAAGTTTCCGAGTAGACCTTCTGTTCTTTCTTAATCTCAACTTTTCTTTTCTTATGTGGAAAGTGAGGATATAAATGTTTGATGGCAGAGGATGTTGAAAAAGCTACAATTTGTCAACTGAAACTCGACGAAGAAAAGGTGCAGCAGTTCACCGAAGCAATTGAGGATTCTTATTGGCTGGAACTCTTCATGGGTATGCAGTGAATTGTTTTCTCAATCTGTTTCTCTGCTGTCTCACTAACTCCCCATTTCCATTTTGTTTCGGGAGCAGATGACTTGCCCTTACGTGGTATGGATCCATAAACGTTTTCTTCATTTTATAATCCCACTTATCGTTTCAGACTAACTGGCTTCCTGGTACTTTACTAGGTCATGTGGGTCAATCCCAAACTGATAAAAATGAAGACAGGAAGTATTATCTTTTCACCCATAAGAAGATTCAAGTAGAATACAATGATGATCAGGTTTGTGCCTCTATATTGGACAAAAGATCTCAGTTTCATGTATTGGTTATAAACTTTTACTGCCACTTCAGATTATTCATGTGAATCTCACTCAAGAGGGACCGAAACTTCTAGAAGCAGGAAAGACATTGGAGATGACATATTCCGTCAAGTGGGAGAAAACTGATATCCCTTTTGCCCAGCGCTTTGATATTTACCTGGACCACCCATTCTTTGAGCATCAAGTAATTTAACCTCCCCGGATTCTCTCTATCTTCATGATCATTTTCATGACTTTGATCTTTCTCACTTGAACAGATCCACTGGTTCTCTATTTTCAACTCGTTTATGATGGTCATCTTCCTCACTGGATTGGTCTCGATGATTTTAATGAGAACTCTTAGGAAGGATTACGCCAAATATGCCCGTGAAGATGATGATCTTGAGGCCCTGGTAATTAATTAGTTAATTAAATTGCTGTTAGGTTTTAGGGCTGACATGGCTTGCACATCTCAGGAGAGGGATGTAAACGAGGAATCTGGATGGAAGCTTGTCCATGGTGATGTGTTCAGGCCTCCGCTGAGTCTGGCTCTTCTTTCTGCTCTGGTTGGAACAGGAGCTCAGTTGGCATTACTTGTTCTGCTTGTGATCTTGTTGGCGATCATTGGGACTTTATATGTCGGGTATGCAACTGATGACTGGGTTTTTATAAGCAACTTGATATTATTTTTAATCATGTCCTCATCTTAAGATGCATATTCTTTCCTTGAGAAACATAGACGAGATAGATATTCATGGACTGCCTCAGTTATGACACGTCCTAAGAGTTTGCCTCTGGATAAAAATTCATGTGATTAACCTTTCTGCTGTTATCTGTAAACATCTCTCTCTCTCCCCCGTCCGTAAGTCCTCTCTCTATCTCATCTATCTCTCTACTCTCTATTTGCAAGTAAAGGAATTAAATTTTTTGGTTTGGGCTGGAGATTCTCTTACCTAATTTCTTTTTTAATCTTATGCTAATACACGCACACCCCCACATCCGCACACACATATGCTCTTTTCAGTGGAGGAACAAACAGTTTTTCAGTGATCAAAGAGATTTTATTTGCCAATTCTTTTTCTCTGGCGATATCTTGGACTCTCTTTCTTGCCCTCTTTTATTTATTTCACTTGCAGCAGTTTTACTTTAACAATTCTTTTTTAAACCATGATGCAAGAATCCCCCTTTTTATCTGTCCATGTTGCAGGCGAGGAACCATCATCACAACCTTCATTGTATGCTATGCTCTCACTTCCTTCATCTCTGGTTATGTCAGCGGGGGTCTCTACTCCCGCAGCGGCGGTCTGCACACCACCTCTCTCTCTCCTCTTAAAAGTCCTCTTTCTAAATTTCTCTCTAAATTTGTATGCTAATTTGCTTTTCAGGCAAGAACTGGATCAGAGCAATGATCCTAACCGCATCGCTCTTCCCCTTTGCATGCTTTGGTGTGGGCTTCATCCTCAACACCATTGCCATCTTTTATGGAACCCTAGCTGCCATCCCCTTTGGCACCATGGTCGTGGTCCTTGTCATCTGGGCCTTTATTTCCTTCCCACTAGCCCTCCTTGGAACTGTTGTGGGCCGCAACTGGAATGGCGCACCCAATAATCCCTGCCGTGTAAAAACTATTCCCCGACCTATACCTGATAAGAAGTGGTATCTCACTCCCTCTGTCATCTCTCTCATGGGTGGCCTACTCCCCTTTGGTAGCATCTTCATCGAAATGTACTTCGTCTTCACCTCCTTCTGGCACTACAAGGTAACAACCCCTATCCCCGGCAAACCCAAAAAAGTAGGCTTCAGGGATCAGGTTGGGTCGACTCAATCTGGCCCTGATCTTAATCCTTACAGATCACTGAGCCTCCGTGATCTTTAGAATAGGTTGATCAATTGGTGATCCACCCTCCCACCCATCCGTCCATCCGTCCATCTCTCTTTCCATCCTCACTCTCTATCCCCTCCCGTCTTCCCTCCCTCTCTCTCTCTCTCTCTCCGCCTCTCTATGCTCTGATCCCTCTCCTCCCCACATCGCTCTTCAAAGCTTCTCTACCTCTGCCTCTCCCTCCACCCTCTTCTCTCTCTCTCTCTCCCTCCCCCCTCTTTCTGGCTATCCTGCCTCTCTCTGTGGGCAAAATCTAACTATGTACAGTCAACTCTTAGCCTTCCAACCCAGTCTCTTTTGATTGTCGATTGATTGAACAGCTAAACGAGGCGTCTGTGAAAGAGTGAAAATTCTATCTAACCTGATCAGGCGATCACGCGCTGTTGATCCCTGAAGCCTTCGAGCTTTTTTTTTAACATATAATCCATAAATGAATTCATTGTGATGGCAGGTGTATTATGTCTTTGGGTTCATGCTGCTTGTGTTCTTGATTCTGGTGATCGTGACAATATGTGTGACGATCGTGGGTACATACTTTTTGTTGAATGCGGAAAACTATCACTGGCAGTGGACATCGTTCTTCTCAGCAGCGTCGACTGCGATCTATGTCTATCTCTACTCCGTCTACTACTTTTATGTGAAAACTAAGATGTCAGGATTCTTTCAGACAAGCTTCTATTTTGGCTATACCCTCATGTTCTGTCTCGGCCTCGGCATCCTATGCGGTCAGCTCTCTCTCTTTCCTTTTCTTTTACGTATGTAGATAGCGTTATCTCTTTTCTCCTCTCATGTCTCTCTCACCATTGCCCCATCTCACACTCTCTGTCTACCTCTCTCCTCTCTTCATTTACAACTTTGTCTCACACTCTCCTGACGCGTGTATCTGCGCCTCTCTCTCTCTCTGCATTTGTATTCTTATGTCTCTCTCTCCCTCCGCGTTGTTCTCTCTAAAACTGGTAATCAATGTTTTCAGGCGCTGTGGGTTATCTCGGGTCGACCCTGTTCGTGAGGAGGATCTACAGAAACATCAAGTGCGACTAGCGAACACGAGAGAGAAGGATTTGGCACCTCTGATTGGTCCCCCGCAGGAGAAAGATATCAACCGTTGAATCGATTGACGGCCAGACAAGATCTTACAGCTGGGTCCCTGTATTCTCTCTCTTCTTTTCTCTTTTTTGCCCCTGTTTTCTCTGTCATCATCGTCTTCATCTCATCTTCCTTTCTATTCCGGCTATTGTTGGAAACGCTCGCTCTTTCTCTCTCTAGAACAGAATGCAGACCTCGTTGGTTTTAGTTAGCTGCAGCTTGGTACCTGTAGCTGTAACACTGCACTCGCCTTCATGCAACGGAAGTCTAAAACTTTGGTCTGACATTGCAGCCACGTGTCGACATTTTTCTTTATCCGAAAATACGAAACCCCCGCTTTTAATCACCTGACACGTCAGCACTTAAAATCCACCGTTGGATGTGGTGGCCGCCTTATCTTTAGCTTCCCTAAAGCGGAGTCCCTTGACGTCGGAGAATAGGGTTAGATGAGCCCATTATTTCTTATCCTCCAGTGAAGTTATTTTCGCCGGATAAATTATATTGATAAATCCGAGAAAAGTTCGACAGCACCCTAGCGCAATCTACTCGAAGATCTCCGCAGAAAATGGAACCACGTTCATCAAGAACCAGGATTACATGAGTGACCGGAGAAAAAGAGGGAGAGGAGACAAAGTGCGACCCAAAAAGTGCAGGCGACAACGACGACAATCGTTCGACCACGTCTCCGGATCGAGATTAGGAATTGAATTCCTCCTCCTTGTGAGTCTCGATAACGACGTCGGAATTTGGATAAGCGACGCAGGTGAGCACCCAACCCGCTTTGATCTGGTCGTCATCGAGATAGGATCCGTCGGATTGGTCGATATCCCCGGACTTCACTTTTCCGGCGCAGCTGGAGCAAGATCCGGCGCGGCACGAGTAGGGGAGATTGATTCCTTTTTCCTCGGCCTCGTCCAGGATGTAAGTGTCCTTGTCACACTCGAACTCCTCCGTACCGTCTGGAGTGATGAGCGTGACCTTGTATACCGCCATGGCGGTCACGCGACCGCGGCTACCCTCGATGCCGAAGAGCGCCTGCTGGCTAGCGGATCTCAGGCTCACTCTAGAGGGCTTTCCCCTTAGGAACGAAGGACTGCTCAGAATAGTGCTCGCCATCGCTGCGGAGGCTGCCATTGTGGAGGAGTACGCAGCTACTCAAGACTGGAACGCAGCGGAGACTCTGAAGTGAGGCATTTCAAGGATTTGAGGGAGAGATAAAAGGGGGAGAGGATAGGACGGCAGTAGGGATCTGTGGACGTGGGTTTGACACGTGGCGGGCAATCGGTAGACCTATCTCGCTTCTCGTGTTTCCCACGATCCTCGACCGTTCCCAGAGAAGACGAAGGAGGACCACGAGACTGGAAAATGCAAGGGGCAATTTGGGCCCAGGCTTGGCCCGTCGTTCTAGAAACTTCGTCTCGGTCATAATTGGGCCGTTGACCTTGCTTTGGATTTGGGGCTGGCCCGATATGATGTGAATTTCCTTTCAGAATTATAAGATCTTGAAGTCGATTCCCCTTGAAGTGTTCATCAAATCCGTGTTGCAAGCATCCGGACTATGTCGAAAGTTCACGGATCTGATGGTGAAGGATCAGACAACATGCGCATGCGGCATGCCACAGAGCAGACCACTCGCTCAAGATTTTTCGCAAGGAAAAACTCGACAGCGGCATAAAATTCACACTGGAGATGTATGGTGAACTCAAACATTTGATTTCACTGTTGGACGATCTCTCTTCGGAAGTTGAAGCGGGACGAGGTTGAATGTCGCGAGTGGATTCCAAACCGTCGGATCTGTCGAGTCAGGTTTGAATTTGGATGGCCGATTTTGTCGGCGATCAATTTTTTATCGAAGCATGATAGATCAAAATTCACGATTTCTTAAGATCATCGATCTATCGGTCGATCATACATTGATTCGACGACGAGTCATCGACTCGATCGCAGCAGCCCATACCATCCCTGTACATAGATGTACGTACATATCTATCATCATAGGTGATCGAGCAATCAAAATCACAAACGCCATCCGTCAATATAGTTTTACCAGATAGGACATGGTACAGAAAAATGGACGACGGGCATGAAAATTCGACTCCTGAATTGGAATTCTTTTAGCATAGATTGACCTCAAACTTCAGTATGGCATCTAACTTCTTTGAGGACGTAGAAAGCAGGCTCGGTTGCTCCAAATTTTTGCCTCTATTGACTTCCTCCCCAGTCACAATTTTTGTGAGCATCAAGGCTGCTTATGCTTCATATCCTCGTTATATCCGCGATAATCTTTTAGCAGTTCCTAGATCTTTGGAAAGTTCAGAGAGTCCGTCTACTATTTAACCTGAGTCACCCGTCTGGATTTTTCATGGAATCATTTGATGGCGTATAATAGGAGGAAGAAAATGTATTGGATATGGACAATCCATCATTATCTCGCTCATAGTTTTTCCATAGATCAGTTCTAAGCTTCTTTCTGAGATATAGGGATAAAATTTTACCTTTTCCTATAATCCATGAAAATATTTCACCAAAAATAGTCTTTAAAATCTTCAAAAAGCTCCCAGCCATCTAAGCATGCACTTCTAGCCCGATGAACAGCTCAAATCTCGCTTTGCCACCTTAGAACATTTTTCTGATGAAAGATCGAGTGTGATGAGTGATTCTGGCCATCAGATCAGACGTATGGATGATCAGGAGCCCAGGTTCGCACCATGTGCCGCGCTGGATCAAGAGGAAAAGTCGATGGACGTGCGTCCGTCCAATTTTGAGATGAGAGCTAGGAGAGTGCCGCGTGTCCCTGTGAATGAAGATAAAACACTGCTTTTATCGGGACCATCGCATTCGTGATGGAGGGCTTCTATCGCGCAGCAAGAGAGAGAAGTAGGTTACGATGGACCCGTGGCCATAAGAGAAAATAAAAACATAACCCCGCATGGAAATGACGCATTAGCTTCATGACGGGGCACTTTCCTTAAATTTTTTTAAAATTATAGAAAATTCATTAAACCATTTAAAATTATTATATTTATAAATATAAATCCTTTTTCATCATTTTTTTCCTATTGGATCAATAATTTAATATTCGTTTTCTTTAGGTCAACTAATTTAAAATTAAAAGGATAATGAAAGTATTTTTCCATAAATATCAACCGATTGCTTTAAAGATAAATTGCATATAGATCAAAATTTTCTCGTTCTTCTCTTTATTCAAAAAAACTAAATCTTCTCAAATCTCGAATGTCGATAAAATATTCTAAATTAATAACGTATTTGATGTTAAACAATATCAAGTCATTGTTTTCATAAAATTCACCTTAAAAATGACATTTTGATATTTGAGTTAAATGGCACATGATTAGGGTCGGGTGGTTGATAACATGCATTTATAACTTAATTTCTTATCCTAATTAACTCGTACGCATGCTTATTTTATGTGAATATGATGCATGTTATCAAACTTTTTAGGAATTTTCTCCATTGGTATGTCATTTCACTAAAGTCGATATTTATACATAAATTATGGATAA